>WIXG01000218.1:0-133574 GCA_009869945.1 Mesaphorura yosii
ATTTCCCAGATCTACGACTTGGCGCACGATTATTTTTCAGGATGCCCTATCACCCAGTATAACTATCGAGTCCTACTTAGGTAATCAGCTGGTGGGGTTTCCATGTGAGTCATCACCGTTGCCCGCATCGCATAGAAATCAGCCAGCAAGCCAAAAATTGTGTGGTGTCGATACATAGGCGTGGGTGGGCACGAAAGACGTAAGATCGTGATATTTACAAGAACGATTAAGATCATTCATGATCATACTGGTCTTGGTTTAGCAGTAAACAGCTGCTGATCCTTCTTGACGAAAATCTCCTTTCCACTGACAGGGCACGCTTTCGATTATCACGGTTTATTTCTCTCCACCATGAAAGCGAATCAGGAATGCGTGCATTTATCCCTCAGTTAACATTACGGACAACGAAGGTGTACGTCTCATCGTAAGCAAGGCAGCAGAATGAAAGACGACTTTCTCCAGTCAGCGACAAAGGTAAACACGGCACAACGTTTATGCTTTCAGCACCACTCTTGGTATAACCCATACACATTCTTGGCCGATGCCAGCAGTGAGTGAAAGACCCTCGCGAACAAACCACGTCGCGTGAAACTTGGTTCTCTCCCCCACGCCACAAATGTCTCACGTATCAATTTAGTGCCATTACTCATTACTCATTCATTCGCAGGATACTAACGACTTCGCATTTCTGACATTTCACCTCAAGTCACAGTTCGAAAGTTCATTCAACGAGTCAGTTTAAAAATTTAACCAAACATTTCTCGTGGTTCTTCAAAATTGGGAACAACGCGTGAATAAATTAGTGTGCAGGGCACAGCAAACCAGAAACGCCAAACGTCAGTAAAAATATACGTTACTGTGTTAGAAATTCCGAATTTGGACCGGTATACAATTTCAGCTGACGTACGGAAATTGCGTGGACGAGCATAATCGCCGAAATCGGGCCTAATTTTGGATCGGCTCGAGAAACAAAAGCCAAGGCAGGGCGTTTATTTATGACTGCCGTCCCACCTGCGGCGTCTTGCAAATTTTTGACAAAAGTAGGTGAATTGTGACAAGGAAGAGACGCAAGAAGTTCAGAAGCCGAAGCGAGCGAAGCGCAGCGTGCGACGACAATACGCAGTTAATTAAGTTGGTGATAACAATAACACAACTTTAGAAAAGGGTAAGTTTTTAAAGAAAAGTTTCGGTAAATACGTACTCCCAGGTGAAAGAAGCGGTGCGGTGGCTTGACGTGACATAGAAAAGAATACTTATTTTTACAAGCAGTACCTGTTGTTATTTGTTTGCTGGACGCCCTTCTCGCCTGTGCTTCCCTCGTGAATCGCATGCCACACGCCGGCATGCATTATTATATTGCATTATTATATTTATTCATTTCCACCCACCATTTAACAAAAAGACGCTCGCCAAAGGTGAATGTATGAAATCTTTGAAGTTGCACCGCACATTAGCTTCAAAGGAAGCAAACAACCACCGCACCACTGGAGACCGGTCGAACGCTTTCTTCATTATTGCTAGCCGCAGTTCTAAGACTTCCAAATAAAGTATTAGTAGTATGCTAGAATGCTAGTAGCAAATTGTTCCCGTGTCATGCCACGCGAGTCTCTCATTGTACACCACAGGCTTCCGGCAAACGGCACTGAAACTCTCGTGGGACTGGGCCAAAGTAATTAATAACTCGCCAAGAAAGAGCAGTGGGCCTTCCGGTTACTTTTAGTTCAAGTTCGGTGGTGTATGCAAAGTTCAGGAGGCTTATAGCGCTTCGAATTGCTAAGTAAGCAGCATGGCGCACTTTAAATGAATTAATATTGGTAGATCGCTTAGATAATATGTTTTTAATTGTGCTACGTTTGAATGCATTTTCTATAAAGTTCCTATTTCTCTTTTCGGTCATTGGTTTTGATTTTGATCTCCATCCTCCGAAGATCGGGCCCACCCTCCTCAATGGACAATTAGCGCTAGCGCCAGTGCTCTTTGACTTTTTGCTTTGAAGTAAACGCGTAGAATTATTATCACTCTGTAGCCTACACAGTTTTCCAATTCAATTTCACAAAAGAAAACTTTCGCCTGCAGCATGTATCGACGTATTATCGTCTAATTGAACGACTCCGACAGCACCAACGCACGCGCACGCTTCAACGATGAAATGGTCAAAGCTGAGAAAACAATTTCGATTCACAGAGGCTGCGGGCGTCAGATCACGTTAAAAAAGGAGGCTTGGGTTCAATCAAACTCCACGGCCAACATCTAGAGTGAAAACAAAATTATCACACGCATTCGTACTCCGCTTCAAAGAAATGGGCTCTCTGTCACAAGTCATCTTGGCTCTGCTGTTTCTCTGGAATGTTTCAGGTAAGCCAATGCTGTGCTGCGTGGTTTCATTTTTTCTGTCATGTTGTGTACGCTAAATTGGTTCTGGTGAAAGGCCGGCTAAATAAAGTCTGCTACCGTAATTATTTGGAATTAGGAAAGGAGTATTGCAATGCTGCCAAAACGGGTTCTAGTCCTGTGAAACAGAAGTAGATCTTCTGTTTGGGAATGCTTGCACATGGTTTGTGAGCCGAAATTAAGAAGACACATGATTAAGCACGGGGATTAAAGCTTTGCAACCTTCCCATGGGTTAACGTAAACAAGACTTAAATAAATGTAAAGGTTCCACAGATCCCTGTAAAATACATATTTCAAAGCGTCCGCGAACTAGAATAGAGTGAAGTAGCAATTACATGCAGAAGTAATTAAGACATCAATATCAATGAACTTTCACCGGTTATAAGCCATAAATGCCGCACCCCATGTCGGGAGCATTTAACCGCTGTGCTTTAATGTGGCCAATTTCCTTTAATATTGGACATAAATTGTGGAAACTAAGCTTTAGCTTTATTCTGATGACGTTTTAAGGGTGTGTGGCATTTAAAAAGGTGCAATTTCGCAATAAAAGGAAACATATGCGAAGCCTTACATTTTAATTGGAAATTCCTTCTCCTGACTGCTTTTACGTGGTCTCTGATTGTGAATGAATATTTCAATTTATGATCACTCCCAATTCAGCTTGACTCAGATTCCTAAAAAGTTACAACTGCGACTCTGCTATGTTATGTAATATGACACCAATTCTTTCAGTTACTTTGTTTGGAACTGGACAGGCAAATGACGCTTGAAAAGCAAAATAAATTAAGTTCTCTTGTAATTTTATCGCGTACTTTTAAGTTTGTTATTTTATGAGTTTCCATGAAAAACAGTATTCACTTGAGCGCGAGAATTCCCTGACGCCCGTTTTCCTTGCACGGTGCTTTGATCTATGAAGCGACTTTCGAGGTAACTTTATCCGCTTGCCTTAATTTTAAACTTGCACTCGAGGACTACAAGTGGAGTTGCGTAATCAATCGAGTTAAAAATACTGAAGGTAGAAGGAGGATGACGACATTCCGCTAGGAACTTGAGAAATCAAATTTAGTTATTTTAGCCAGGAGAAGCAGATAAAATGGATGTAGACGCCGTTGTCTCAAGACGACCGTTCACATTTACACCGTCTCCCTGATCGAGGAAGTGCTCACTGAAGCCATACGCTCAGTTATTCAATTAGAATCACACTTATTGAATTACGTGTTGGCGATAATGGAATTCAACGCCTTCGCTGATTTTTTTCCACTTTCTCGATTTCTGGACTCGTCAATATTCTGCGTACCGTGGGAGGGAATTGAGCAGAATTGTCAACTGGGTATTACAAATGAATGAACGCATACACAGAATAAATTGATGCAATTACTGCAAACGGGAGACGGAGAATTTACTTTTAGTCGTTTACGCGAGTATGAAATCTGATTCACTCTCCACAATCTTTGACTTTCGGAGCAAGCGATTGATCATGTTTCCTGCAGTTTGCAATTACACAAACCAAAACCGCTCTTTCGAATGATTAGCTTTGAGTGCAGCGCTTGCTGCGTGAACTTCTGTAAACTCTGTTTTCCACCAGACCAAACCGGAACACAACACGGCACTCAAGTTGCCAAATATTTACTCTGAGACTTATTGAATTAAAAGCAACTTCAGTTTTAATTAAGCAACGCCGGGATTCCAGTTCTATTCCTGTTATCCAGAAGGCTATTAATAAATTTTATAACTCCCTCCGTAGCTCATGTTCGCTGTTTGAGTGTTCACCTTTCTTTTCTGCTTTAATGGATCCCGTAATTTGACACTAAATCCCTTCAACGAACAGATGAAGCCGTTTGGAGACTATTCGGCTAAATTAGATTTGTTGTGAAAGTACGTGGGCGTTTGTGAGCCCCAGCAGGCTTCATCAGTCCAGTGCTTGCGAACTTGCCGTAACTTCCGTCATTGTCAGTGACAATTAGAATTCCTGTGATCAGAAATCGGAAGGTTGATGTTTATTTTTTCAAATCGTTGTAGCTTTCTTTCCATCATGTGTTGAAATTGAAATACTTCCGCTCGTGTTTGGGATGACTTTGGAGATTTTACCATTTTACTCGGAAATGGAAAAGTTGTAGCAGCTTAAGCGCTCAAAAATAGGCACAATTCTGGCTTCCTGGGGGTCTTTTCTCTTCTGAATTCTTGCAGAAGATGCAAAAGTCGCATATTACCCTTGGCCCGTAAATTCCCATTTAATGCTTGACAGTACCCCTTACGAGGTAGGCTGAGAGTTTACGAATCAAGTCAAGCCCACTCAGAGAACATTTGAATTTAATCCCAGCAGCCCATCGTAGAGAAAAGAAAGTGCACGCGTATAATTGGAACTTACGCTTGGCCTGACGGGACGGCGGAATGAGAAATTGTAACCTCGACTGCTCTCACAAAACTTTCCGTGCCGACCTTTTAGTATGGCCATAATATGAGGCACTATGTCACAACTCAGAATAACTGTACATGTACAAAGCCTGAGGCAATACGTGTGGGGCTCGTTCGCTTAATTAGTCATTTGCCGACACAACTCGCATGGCCGGTGAAAAATTTTGTCAGTCAGTGGGGAATTCATTCATTTGTAGTTTGTGAGGCGTAAAAGCAGAGTGCGATTCCATGCATCTCACGGTTCTCACGGCCAAAATTGTCCCTGCCTTTTATGTCAAGAGGTATCATTTTGTGATTGCGAAAAATGTGAATTTACGATTCTTCGCGTTGAAAGCGTTCATCTTTTGCAATCAGACCTTGTTTACAGTCATCTCGAGTGTCGTTAAGAATTTCTTCAGGTTACCAAAGGGGACGGATCGAAGTGGAACTGTGGCAGTCGTGGAAATGTACCCGTTGAACCAGAATTTAAGACATCTGCAATAAATAAATTCGTAAAAGATTCACAAAGTGTCATCTCAAATTACTGCGTTTTGTGCACTTTTCATCCGCGTAATTGGATATTTGCTTCCAAGAAACCGGAGATGACTCAAATCCTCTCTGGATGAATACTGCAAAAGAAGACAGTGGCACTTCTGCACGTGAATATTAAGATGACAACTCATGCTGTCGTCACTTGATTGATTGTAAAGAGAATTTAGCAAATTAGGTGAGCCTTCTGCGCCGAGTCCACGGGACTGTGCGACTCCAAGCCTACGTCAAACGGCATAAAAAGCGTCACATGAATTTAGCACATATATTCTTAAGTCATTAGCAAATTACTGTTTTACTTTGTAAAAATAACTGCGCGCCAAGCGGAAAACGCCTAATCAAGCCCTACAGTTAATGATAGTAAGCACAAGCGTAAGTTCATGCGCTTGAACGCGTTGAATTTGCTCAACATGAGTACGTGACATCAAAGAAGATCCCGGCTAAACGTCGGCACAGAAGACGCGTGGCACGCGGAAAATGCGCGAAATGTGTAAAACGGCATACGGCATGCGAAAAGTGTGTGGGCGTGACGATCAGTGGCGGCGCCAGGAATTTTTCGATGGTAGGCAAGATCACGAATTTCTTTGATTTGACCCAGTGAGCCTGCTTTCCATGAAAATGCTATCTATCTAGTGGTTGACACACAAATTTACGGTAGGCAGCTGCCTACTGCTGGCGCCGCCACTGGTGACGATTCGCGTTTTCATCATAAAAATGAAAAATGGGTTATTTGATGACAAAGTTTAGTCGCTACGTAGCATGGTGGCACAAGCTATGGTTAAAATTGTCTACTTACTGAGTAGACACTGACTGACAATAATTTTTTGGAAACGTTGGGTCAGTATTCTATTTTCTAGTTAAAGTCAGAGAGAACAAAATGAATCGAATTCCTTTCATTGCTCCTTTTTTTCAAGAGCAGTTTGTCTCTGACTCATGGTCATGACTAATTTTGCTAATTTACGACCAGCTTTATTTATCTCTTGATGAAATATTTCTCCGGATTCAATTAGAGGTCAAGCAATACCGACAAGGATGTATAAACAACCTCAGCCGAAGTCGTGGTCCATCGTGAACCATCTAATAACTGTAATTACGGTAACGCGGAGAATCTGGGTCTTTCTCTACTTTTATGGTACCAGCCGGTGTCCAGTGCACAATGTATGAAAGCACCCAGCGATAGAACGAATTTTTACAAGTCCGTGGCCAAATGCTTTGGTCTTATTGGAAATTTTATTATACAATATCTGTACTGTATCACATTTGTATTGTCTGATGTGCGCGTGGAGGATGGTTTATAATTTTAGGGTTTCGTGCGTCTCATCCCCCACGATCTAGTTTTATTGAAGGCTCAACTGGATGCAGGGCGCCATTTGCATGCGTCATTTGGAATAAATTGATACAGATTTATTTTTGCCTCGCAGGTCAATTTTTTTATGAAAGAAAGCACTACATAAGTATAAGCTCTAGTCTACGCATTTAAATGTAGAAACCGTAGTAGAATGGAGTCTGAAAATTAGCCTAGAATTGTTGCCATTCTGGTGCTATGGAACACCATTATTATTATCTAATTTCGGTCGGTAGGGAATTTCCGTTGTGCCCCGAAGCAAAACAGCATGAAAAAGAGCAAGAACGGGATCTAAATTCACTTAAAATAGACTGAAGTAAATAATGCGATCCCGTTTGATCTAATTTGAGAAAATTACGTGCGCATTTCCAAGAAGAAAGTGATATTTAAGCACAGCGAACATGTAAAATGATATTTACATGATTAGCTTTAATAATATTCAAATTGGGAGTCAACAAAACAGTGACGAAGTCTTTTGATCATTCACCTGTTGCTGCTGCCAGCGTGCTCTTCCTGCTTTCTTTCCATTTGCAGAATGAGAGAAAGGCTGTTCACAGTCTCGAGAGAAAGTCATTCAAAGAGAAAGGAAGAAAGCGGTTTTCGATTCAGCACGTTATGCTCTGTACTTCCACAAGACTAGACTTCGAAACCGATTTACACTCCCTGACGTGACACGTGGGCCTTTAGTTTGTGCCAATTTGAACTACAGACCCACGGCTAAATAGAGATTGATTTGATTTCAATTCATTGCTCCCAAGTGTCCTAAGTGCTGTCGACATACTGCGACTTGCATGACGTCCTGTATGGCATTCGGAGTATCAAGAAAATGAGCTTCAGAATTAGCAAATTCAAGGAAGGATCCGTCCACGGCCCACGCAAACAAATGTAGCCGCTCACGCTTCGTTTGAGTCAAAGCTTTTTGACACAGATACCTAAAATTCGGACCAAAAGAGTATGCTTAATTTACTGCAATCATGTATGGGAAAAGTACAAGTCACTCACGGTTCCAACGCTCAACACGTGGCATCGGTTATATTAGAGGATATGCGCGTAGGAAGAAAGCTAGCACTTAAATTAGACGACGACGCAAACGAAATATGTATTGAAGCTTGAGTTTTTCGGGAAATAATTTTCCGAATCGCAGTACGCATTAATGTTTGATATTTATTTATTTCAGCCACCAAATGTGCGCCCACACGAACCGACACGGAGCCCTTGCACTTCACAAGGAATGGCGGTGGCCTTGGCTTGGACATCATTAATACATTACCTGATCAGTTTCCGAGAAACTCGAATTACTGGAGCAGCAACAAAGAAAGTGGGAAAGATGGAGACACATCCAAGCAGGATGAATTTATCCTGCCCACAATCTATCAACTGAGAAGGCATTGGGAACACAATGCTGCGCAAGAAAGAGACAGCGACGGCGAATATGCTTCTTCATCGGCTACATCTGGAGACGAGGATGGAGGCAGAAATGATGACAGTAGCGATTCGTTCGAATCGTTTTCCAACCCGGGACCATCGGAGGAGAACGATTCCAGGAATCCAGACACAGTTGAACCAAAATCAAACATACGGTACAACTTCAGACAAATTGTTTATCCCGATCGGGAAGCAGCGGAAGCACAATATGGAGCTCGAAATGGTATGCCAAACCGTCACCATCTTTCTCAAGTTTTATGGCTCGGATTGTTTATGACCTAGTCGGTATTCTGTTTATGATAGTTGCAGCAGTCGACTATTACAAAACGGCCGCCAAGAGAAGTCCGATATGTCTCAGGAAATGCATGGCACAGGGCCTACTTCATCCTGCCCAGTGCCACTCCCTTTGTTAAACACGAAGCTAGACCTTATGCACTGATTACTGAAATTGAGAACGGGTTCATCTGGTTCAAGCGACAGTTTTTTGAGAAGTGAAAAAAATATGGCAAGCATAAGTTAATTTGGACAGTCCTGCTTACAAGCACTGTCAGACCACAATAATTATTACTCTTTCGTTGTAATTGGTTTAGTTTGTATTTACTCGTTTTTTTTCCAGCCTCCTCTGATTCTTTATCGCTGCCCAGTCTGCTGTCTGCATGAGTTCACGTCGATTCCCAAGAGTGTAGGAGAAAATGGCAAATGTATTTTTTGTGTGGGAGTGCGTGACAAGCAGCTTCTTGTAATTAATATGAAGAATAATGCACAAGTTTATTGCAAATGGCTTAAGAAAGAAGGGGCGTTTCTTATCGATTTATCCGTAAACTACAATTAGCCAATGTTCCTTTTAACGTTTATCGTTACAAATTGGTATCTTGGGTGCAAGCTTTTGATGTTTGTGTGATCGTTGTGCACTTTCACCACACAGCAAGGGAGCTTGGCTTTTGCAATTTCTGAATGAATGGGGAAATCAAGTGCTTTAGAGTTTCATTCTCAGCCTGTAGCTTGTAGCGTGCAGCTTTTAGAAAATTCAAAGATTCAGTTTCAAAAGTGTGAGCACAGCAGTATGACGTATCCGTATCAGAAGATAAATGATTCTATCGATCAGCGATTATGAATGAAATCTATAAATGCCTACCCTTTTACCTCATAAATAATTTATAGCACAGTTCTCATAATAATGAAACGAGCATCGTGTCCAATTTCAAGCCAAAGGAGTGAAGAGTGATTTTAACAATGTGTTGCTTTCACCTGAAACCAGACGAAAGTCGAATGCATGGTGCCGATGGTGCTGAATTTTTATCCCTCGCCAGTTAAGAGTCAAGAGATATCAGTATACTTGTTACCGGCATTATTGTCCTTAGTTAACTGTAGAAAATAGCAGTAGAACAGATTTATGTAAGGTAGCTGGTCAAATGAATAAAATTGACGAATGTTTTTTGTTTCTTGTAATTGGACTTATACTTGTTCGGTTCAGTTCAATCTCTACACGCGGCTCATTAAGTCGGAATGAATATTCAACCAGCATACAATATAATTGAAAATGACGACGGAGCAGGCACAAGTTGGTTACGACAAATGCTTAATTTATTTCCGGTTCAGATTTAAATTAACAGTTGCATGTAGCATATAATAGTAATAGTAATTGAACGACTCAAGAAGTGTGAATTAAAGTTCCATCGTAAAGTAAATTGAGAGTTCACCATGTGACGTCGAACGACACGTACCGCAAGCTTTTGTTCTAAGTTTCTTAACAAAAACTTAATCGTACGTGAAATGGTTGCAATTACCATTGACCATTATAGCTATTTTTTTTATTTATTACAAGTGTGAATGAAATTAGTGTTAATAAGATTACTTAAGAAATTAAATTACTTTTCAAGAGCTACTATTTAGTCGACTTCTTCAATCGTGGGTCCACCTGCTCCTGCGCCTCCTGGTGCTCCGCCAGCACCAGCAGCTCCTGCACCTGGGAATCCTCCGGGTCCGGCACCAGCGCCTGGTGGAGGGCCGCCAGCCCCATACATTTTCGTAATGATCGGGCTGCAGACTTTTTCTAAATCCTTTTGCTTATCTTCGAATTCTTCCTTCTCAGCAAGTTGGTTAGCATCGAGCCAGCGTACCACATCATTGCATTTGTCCAATACTGTCTTGCGATCTTCCTCTGCGAATTGCGAAAGAAGGTAAGTCATTAGTGACTAGGAACGCCATGCTTTGGTACTCAATTTAAACTGGGTGTCCAGAACTTACCAGGAATCTTATCTTTGACTTTGTCGTCTTCAACTGTGCTCTTCATGTTGAAACAGTAACTTTCCAAGCTGTTTTTAGCAGCAACACGATCTTTTTGTTTTTCGTCATCGACCTTATATTTTTCCGCCTCATTCACCATTCGCTCGATTTCCTCCTTTGACAATCTTCCTTTGTCGTTCGTAATTGTGATCTTGTTTTCTTTCCCTGTTGACTTCTCAATTGCTGTGACGTTGAGGATTCCGTTAGCGTCGATATCAAACGTAACCTCAATTTGAGGCACTCCTCTAGGAGCTGTAATAGTAAAAAAAAAAAAGATAGGCACTTTAATTCAGTCTGCCAGACACTCAATTTCTAATTAAGTCTAAGTACAGGAGAAAGTCATACCTGGTGGAATTCCACTCAGTTCGAATTTGCCCAAAATGTTGTTGTCCTTAGTCATGGCACGTTCGCCTTCGAACACCTGAATAAGTACTCCAGGCTGGTTGTCCGAATAAGTTGTAAACGTCTGAGTTTGCTTGGTTGGAATAGTTGTATTCCTCTTGATGAGAGTTGTCATTACACCACCAGCAGTTTCAATTCCCAAGCTGAGTGGAGTGACATCCAACAGAAGCAGATCTTGTACCTCCTCGGATTTGTCTCCATGCAAGATGGCGGCTTGAACAGCAGCTCCGTAAGCAACGGCTTCGTCTGGGTTAATGGACTTGTTCAACTCCTTTCCGTTGAAGAAATCTTGCAAAAGCTTTTGGATTTTAGGAATACGCGTAGATCCTCCAACCAGGACAATATCGTGAATTTGTGCTTTGTCCATCTTTGCATCACGGAGTGACTACAATATTAAGATTCAATTAAGCGAAAGGTCAAATATTTAAAAGAGAATTGCTTCAGCTAAATTTTTACCTTTTCCACTGGTTCCAAAGTTCCACGGAACAAATCAGCGTTGAGTTCCTCAAAACGCGCTCGGGTGATTGAAGTGTAGAAGTCAATTCCGTCAAAGAGCGAGTCGATTTCGATAGAAGCTTGGGTCGAGCTTGACAATGTTCTCTTCGCACGCTCGCAAGCAGTTCTTAAACGACGCAGAGCTCGCTTGTTGGTTGCCAAATCCTTCTTGTACTTGCGCTTGAATTCTTGAACGAAGTGGTTAACCATTCTGTTGTCGAAATCTTCACCACCCAAATGAGTGTCACCAGCTGTTGATTTTACCTCGAAGATGCCATCCTCAATTGTGAGGATGGACACATCGAAAGTACCACCTCCCAAATCGAAAATGAGTACGTTACGTTCACCTTTTCCCTACAAAGTAAAAAGTCATGAATGCCATCAATTTCGCTTCATCATTTTAACGATAAAGTAAAGTAGACGGCCAAAAAACAATTACCTTTTTATCCAAGCCGTACGCAATGGCGGCCGCTGTCGGCTCATTGATGATACGCAAAACGTTGAGACCAGCAATAGTTCCAGCGTCCTTTGTTGCTTGACGTTGGGAGTCGTTGAAATAAGCAGGAACGGTGACGACGGCGTCGGTCACTGTTTTCCCCAAGTACGCCTCTGCTGTCTCACGCATCTTTGTGAGGACCATGGATGACACTTCCTCAGGGAAGAACGATTTCTTCTCTCCCTTGTAGTCGACTTGGAGTTTCGGCTTGCCTCCATCGCTAATAACTTCAAAAGGCCAGTGTTTCATATCAGCTTGAACGGTGGAATCTTCGAACTTTCTTCCAATCAAACGCTTAGCATCTGAAATGCACCAACGCACATTTAATATAATAATTATGTAACTTCAACTCGGCAAGCCGATTGCCGATGTCACAAACAAATGTTCATAGTTCACTTACCGAAGATGGTATTAGATGGGTTCATAGCCACTTGATTTTTGGCGGCATCACCAATGAGACGCTCGGTGTCAGTAAAGGCTACATAACTCGGCGTCGTACGATTGCCTTGGTCGTTGGCAATGATTTCCACTTTGCCATGTTGAAAAACGCCCACGCAAGAGTACGTGGTTCCCAAATCAATACCAATTGCAGGTGCCTTAGACATTGTGGCTCAAATCTTCCTACAATTTCAGAATATAAAAAATTAGGCTTCGGTGTTCAGTGTTCGTGAGAAGCTTTATATCCACATTACTTGTTAGTAGTTAAGGTATAAATAACAAGACGTAAAGGACAAAGGAAGAAATTAAAGCATTAAAGGAGACCGCTCTGCTTGCGTACTTTGCTGAATTGAGTTCATTTGAGTACTGTAGCGAAAACGCGAAAAGCAAAGTTTTGCACTGCATTATGCCCATGCTCATGATTTGATTGTGAAATACTATGCTACTATGTGTGAATATTGCTATGTACAGTACTATGGAATGGTCACTATTGTTTCAGCTGCGATTTCTTTGTCGACTTTAGTCTGGAAGGGCCCTACACCTAAGTCGCCAATCAGAGATCACGACCTACAGCTTGTACTTTCATAAATCGGTCTAATCAAGTCTAAAGCATAGTCATCAATTCTGAAATATCCCTTCCTAATGCATGAAGCCTTGCTGCCCTGCCCGCTTCCTCCGTTGTCTGCACCGTTTTAAGCTCGATGATTAATCAAAAGGAACTAAAAATTGGCCAAACTTACCTCAGATGTATTCTCCTTGAAGTATGGAATGAATCAAGTTAATTGGAATAATTTAACTGGATGATTTTCAGCAAATCGAAGAGCGGTTCACGAGTTTAGGTGTGCACTAGAACAAGTCGACACTAGAAAAGAACGAAAAACTGAGAGTATCACTCAGGCAATAGGCAACGAGAACGCGACAATGAGTTGTGCTTGTGGCCTGTAGGAATGGAAGGAGTTCCTGAACCCTGTGCACAGAGACGAGACACAGACACAACAAGGAGTAGCGTATAGAAAGACATAGAACCGGCGTGTTCATTCCACACTGCTCAGACCGAGGTTGCCAGAAGTTTCGATGTGACGTCAGAGCCTTCTCGCATGTTCTCTCCCAGTCTGCTGCACTCAGTAGAATGGAGCATGATGCACACGCGCACGTTGTCCGGCAATGAATGGCTTTGTTCGCTATCTACAGGAAAATAACACTGTAATGGAATCGAAGACCATGTGATCGTGCAAATACTCATGCTCCTTGCTTCACTTGAAGGATGCATGATTCACGTACTTCATAACAGCTTCAATGGTCGCCGTGGCTTGAGGTTGAGACTCATGCCATTTGGTTGTCTGTGATGTTGAATCAGGCGAATAAACATGCAAATGAAACGTTAATTAGTAAAATGCCACCCAGCTTAACTCAAAGCTCAAGCTCTAGTCTCCAGCAGTACTTTGGGCAGGTGTGGAAAGCAGGAAACTGGACTTTGGGTGCAATGATCAGCAGATGCACGTTCTGGACCTCAAAACCGAGCCAAGGTGATGATACGCAAAATCTGATGCGCTGATTGAACTCGAAACTCATTCATTCGTTCACTGCGTGGTTACTTTCGCCATCATCAATAATGACTCATCTCATACACATTGCGTTTAATGAACACCGAACACGTAATTTAGTGTGACGTGTCATGTCTTCGTGTAATTCAACGTGTTAAAGTGCAGTGGTCCCTCTTTAGCTTTAATTTTAGTCAATAGGCGATTCCTCCTTTCTTCCGAGTGGCTGAATGATGGCAGTCTCGTTTATCTCATCAACCCGGAGATCGCCATTCCACATTGCTTAGGAATGTGGAATGCTTTTCGGGGTAGTCTTTTAGCTTCTTCACTTGTCACAATTATTGGATTGTTGGAGTAATACTGGTTTAGGAAATGTGGCGCTGCTTCGTCGGATCAGCCGTTGGCTCGAATCTTGCCCCGAATCCAAGGCAGGTAGTACGTTATCCTGGAGTAGACGTCAGGGTAGCCCGGTTTCGCACATCCTGATCCAAACGAAGTGATTCCGACAAGATGCCACCGTCCGTCAAGGAAATTACACTGAAGCGGTCCGCCAGAATCTCCCACGCAGGTGCCTTTGCTGGCTTTGTCATCAATTGCACCAGCGCAAAGGTGATGGCTGCGAATTCCTATGCGATATGCTCGCTGATACATTTCGTCACATTTCTCCTGGGAAGTGACATCCACCCAAACCTGCTGCATTCTCGAAGACAGCTTTCCGCGCGGAGAATTCATTCCCCATCCAGTGGCCACACATTTTAAACCTTCAAAATGCAACAAAATAACAAAATGCTGTATTTGCACAATTTGGGACGAGCACGAGCACTTACACCATCACATACCTGTCATATTAAATGAAAGTGTCAACTCGTCATCGTTCGGCAGGCAAACCGGAGCCACAGTCGGAGACCATTTTAATGGCCGGGAGAGCTTGACCAATGCTAAGAAGAAAACGTTCAACTTTTCAATGCCTATGAATAATGTTAATCTCTACTCTACCAGTCAATAGCTACGTGTCGTATACGTACCAATGTCATTGTCAAAGTCTCGGAATCTCTCATGCACGAACACTTGCGACACACCGATGACTTTTTCAGTGCCTTCCGTCTTGGAGCGGTCGTATTCTCCGGCCAAGACAAACCAGGATGTGCCTTGGCCCAGTCGGAAAAATCGGCTGCAATAAAAGTCCCACCTTTTAGCATGGAATCAAGCTTGAATTCTTTTGCATTGTGCTGTGAGTATCTCTCTTACTTGCTAATGCAGTGAGCGGCTGTCAGGACCTAATTTAGAAATGAAGATTAACAGCCATTGCAAATTGATGAACCGTGAATTGTAAACATAACATATTAGTCAGGACAAGTACGTACCCATTGGTTGGTAATTAGAACTCCGCCGCACCAGTGCCCAACAAAACCCATGGCTGGGTGCCGCAACTGAAGCGAGATTTGCCACGGCCATGAACCCGGTTTACCTGTGACGCGAAAGATCGACACAAATAAAAACACGAACTTACAAAAGGCTAGAAACTAATCAAGTTCCTATTTTTAGCAGCAATTTATTATTTACTGTCTTCTCCATTCACAATTCGCCCGAACGGGCCAGATTCCGCACTTGACTGCGTCTTCTCTTCCTTCCACTTCATTGCTCGAGAATTGGCTTGGCGAATTTTCTTGAGAATTTGGCTTATTTTCTTATCCTGAGACGAGGACGCGTAATCGTACAGCGAGGGCTGATTTCGGAGGCTGTTATTACTGCGATTTTCACTCATGAGTGCTCCCATTCTTGACTCGACTCGTATTTGGTGAGATGATGAGAACCGATTTCGTGATTGACGGTGAGTGAAGAATATGCTCAGGCCACATTCTAAATGAGGAAGAAAATAATCACATGAAGACGACGCATCTGGTTGCTGTACTCATCAACAAGAAACACATTTTACGCCGAAGTTCACACACGATCTCAACCTAAAAAGTTAACAATTAAACTGCGTTGGTGTGAAAAATAGTTTGAGAGCATGAAATTCTGAAAAATGTTGCATGAAATTGAGACGAGAAGCGCTGCAGCGGCGGTGAATTGATTTGATTTCTCCTTTCTCACCTTGACATTATAAGGCAGTAGACAATTAAGGCAACCCAATGTAACGTGACATGAAACAAGGGAAAGACGGGCTGGGCTCCGTATTGCGTGTTTTGTTACAGTCACAAAGAGAAAAATAGGTCAAGAAATTAGTAAAGGTTGGAATGTTGCAGCAAAAAATAATTGACTCACAAATGAGAAATTCCAAATTCGGAAGTCATTTTCCTATCGGCCTGGCCATGCTAATATGCAAATATTGAACCTGTTCTCAGTTGAACACAGTATTCTACGTTATGTTTATGTGTCTGCGTGCCCCGTACTCACATTTTTCACATTGCCCCGAACTTATGAAACAAGCCCATAACGAATGATTTCAATTCTGTTAAAGCTGGAATATTTACGATTCCAAAAGCCGATAATAATGTTAGTGTTTAGGGCACAAAGTAATGGACGACAAATTGTATAGTATACAATTTGCCGTCCATTAACTCTGAAGGATTGAGACCGTTTTGCCGAATCTTACCTGGACTATTTTCGGGCACAAGTTGATGGCACATTTTGCATGTGAAATCACTCAAGAGTAGAAATGCAGTCAGGAATCTCCACACCTGGCATGTCAAATCTCTATCAGCGTTCATAATTAAAGCACTATCACCGGTTCACTGATTTTGTTCAATTCATTAATCGTCAACTCAAGCACGCACTTGTGTGTTGGATCATTTCAATCAAAATTTGTCTTATCCGGAACTGAAATTCGCGACTCACTTCCTGAAGAATGTTGATGTCTCGGATTCCTCGAAACCCCGACTAACGCAGCCTTTCACCCAGACGGTGTTCACCTTCCGAATGTTTTCCACTGAATGTAAACGAAAGAGAAACCAATTTGACTCCGCCACACAATGAAACAATAGAAGAAGTCGTAAAATAAGGGAAATCGGTTAATGACAGTGAATAAAATCTTTTTTGGCTCCTTATTCTCCCAAAAAAGTTTCTTTTCTCTAGTTAATGGGTAAGGTGCATGCTAGTGTAGCTTGACATTACTGCAGAACAAGTTATCGTGTTATGCAATCCTTAATTACATCTTTCGATGGAAATTTAATGTGATTTGTGAATTGCTCCCATTTAGAAAGTCTGCAACCATGCGAAGTCAGTTTTGATGAGTTTTCAATGTTAAATGCTACGTTTCTCCACAGCACAGAACAACGCAACAAAGGAACAGCGAGAGCAAGGGCAAAAGTGACCGTGTGCGATTGACAAGATAATTATATAAAAAAATGTTTACAAAATGTAATTGACAATAAATGAATTAGAGAAAACAAGTTCAATGCTGTATATCAAGTTTTTCAGTGCCACGAAGAGTGGATCTTAATTTGGGAGACTGACACATGTTAACACGAGACGAGACGAAGAAGACTGCGAGATGAACACGATTAACAGTTGTGCTTGCTTAAGATCCCAATTTGGGCTTAACTGCTCCGACTCTAAAGATAGAATGTGAGACACGAGATTTGCCATGTAGCATTGCCTGAGAATTTTATAATCTCCTTAAATTATTGCTGACGCGAGGAAGAGACCCAGTTACGAGTGCATCGCATTTCAATTGTTCTCGTCGCGTCTTTCTCGAGCACAGTTCTGCATGATGAAGATGTTTACAAAAGAATAAGTGCCCGCAACCACTCTTTAATCATCATTGTGCCGCATCTCGTAAACTTGAACGTTTCTCATAATTCACTTTTATTTGTAAGAGCATCAAGACAATCTCAAATTTACTTATTGCTACCGGCTTACTTCCTTTCTCGTGCGTTATTGGACTAGAACCATTCTTCACATTTAATTTTTGCACGTACATTCATGTTTTGTATAATAAAATCACAATTAAAAGAATGAGACTTTGGACTTATAATCCAAGTCTTGTAGCTTCAGTTGCGTGCTTGTTAAAAGCAAATCAAGCGTAATAAACTTGAGAAAGTTGGAAGACATTCTTTGGCAAAATTGATACAGATAAAGAGCTATGATATGTTTTGTGCTATAAAAATAAAATAATAATACATAAAAGTTTACCATTAAATTACCCACGCACTGTCCTCTGCCATCAAATAATTTTCTGTAAAAATACGCGATGTAATTTCATTGATGAATGAGCCGCAATTTGAAAGTGAAAATTTTGGGTCCTTAATTATATTAATTATATCAATGGATTCAGCAAGCTCACAATACTGTCGATCTAACTTCATCGCTTCCAATTTCTCTAAATTAGGCAGAATTTCGGTGTTCGGTCGGATAGTCGGATTGCTGGAATAAATTAATATATAATACTAGTTGATACCGCGCATAATAAAGTTTAACATCATCGGCACTTACGAAGAACTTAGACAATCGGGTGTGTTAAAATGTCCGGCTGCTTCCGGCAGTAAACGAATTGGAGAGTTTATTGGCATTTGTACTTGTAGAAATGTTTGAAGGCTTCGAGCCAGAAACCGTCCCCTGGAAGTAAAAACATATAACATTTAAATAAACGGAATATACCAGTGTCGCCCGCCCCCAGAAATACCTGTAACTGATCTGTGGCGATTTACTTAATCCCAAAGCCCCAAGAATACCCCAACCCTGCTTTTCATCTGCCAAAGTGCCTAAGTGCTGGATGAAATGGGCAAGGAACTTCTTGATGGCCTTCTCCAGTGAATTACCAGGTAGTTTTTCCATTTCGGAAAAAAGGTTAAGAATTATGTAAACAAAGGTCTTGTAAATCAGTGGCAATTTGGCTTCATTTTCTTCCCTGATAATAAAAATGAAGTACTATCAAATGCCAATCAAATGCTAAACCCATCAATGAAGTATTACTTGGGCTTGATGTTCTTCAAAAGATCTGTCAAAGTTGTTAGCGTTGATAGACCACCGGAACACAATTGCTTAAACTTTTGAAGGAGTAGACAGTTCAAGACAAGATAATGACCATCTTTTGAAGCTACGTCAGTATAGTTGGCCCACTCGCCTTGGTTATTAGTAACGGATGACAGTTCATAAATACTCTTCCACGTCATGCCTAAAATAAAAGCAACTCAGCTTTCACGAGAGCCAGATTTCTCTATGTTAATTCGGTAACATGCCTTCGGTCTTGAATGCCAGTTCTGTCGCTATTTCTATTAGAGGTGAAGTAATGAACGGTGGCACTTTTGTTGCAAAGCTGAGCTGAATCATTCCAATATATATGCTGCAAGACGAGTTTCTGTTATTTTCACACCATGCTATAAATGCGTTGCGAGCAATTGTCGCCAGATAGTGGTTCGTCATAAGGTTCATGATCTCTTTCAAATGAGGTTTGAACTCTTCCGGTTGTTGATCTGAAGATGACAATTACACTTTGACTTAAGAAATTCTCGTACCTCACGTGAAATCTTACTTTCTCTTTGAATAATTAATGCCAGGTCGCCAATCATGCCTTGCAAGGATCTTTCAAAGTCTTTGACATGACTCGTAACCATTGACTTGTATTTCGACGAAACAGAGACCATTAGCCTGACGAATGATCGAAGAAACAGATATCGCTTCTTAGCCAAGTCAGTTTTGTTCGAAGGTGGAGACCCCGTCCTCAACTGCGTCATATCAACACAATTTCCATTGGAGTAACCAGACGCAATCTTGAGCAATCTGTAAATGCATACAAAATGTTCTTTACTCATCAAGACCAGACAGCCAGAGGGAGAGTCCTTCATAAACTACTTACACGAATGATGCCTTATCCATATGATGGGTACTGTCTAACGACAAGACTACTCTCGGATCAATACTCATCAAATAAAAATTCAGGATTTGTTCCAATGAATTTGAAGACACGTGTTGCCAGTTTAGGTGCTGGACAGTTTCCATCACAGTCACCCAAGTCGGCGACTCTCGCGCCACAATATCATTAGCCAAGTTGACGGTAATATTCAGTAAATAGAAGTGGCATTTGGAAAGGGCAGTGTGATTTGCCACGTTTTGAGTAGTGAAATTAGAAATCCAATCTAGCCAATTGATTTGAGCGAATACTACTCCGAGAAAACTGTGACTGCTTGGCAAATACTGCATCACAACCTGTACGAACAAAGTATTTAATTTCATACTTATCATGTCAATAAGTTCCTTGCTCATATTTTTATACCTTATTCATTGACTCAAGGTCAGAGAAAGAAGGCCAAAATATCGCCCAAGGAATACTGATGAAGCAATTGTGCACAACGCTTAACACATAATCCTTCGCTGTTGGTTGTGCAAAATTGTCCACGTAAAAATTCCACAAATTTGAAAATAAAGCAGTGCTTCCTAGAAAAATAAGTAAGGAGTTAGGAACTTTGCTGCTAAAGATTGCATTCGCTTGATTCGTGAATTTATAAAACCTGGCACTGTTTCTGCTAAGAAGAGGACGCTGTCAGTGAAGTCACTCATCATTGTCATCGCACAAGCCAAATCATTTCGCACGAAAGGCTGCAATACACTCCCGCTTTCGAAATTCATTTGCTGAATCCACTGGGCACATTTTTGCCTGATGATTTTCTCGTCGTATGGAAGTACCCAGGGCGCGTACAAATCACGAATTGCGGGCCATACAATTTCAATAACTATAAGAAGTCATGTAATATAAGGCATAAGGTCTTCTTCACGTTTTAAACTAGGGTCCATGTGTACCTTTATGAGACAACAAGCCTTGTGAATTTTTAAGGGACGCAGCAGTGATAAGATGAGCAACCATTTGCAGAAAACATGAAATTGGTTCCAAGTAAGTCCTATATTTTGGATACAATCCATAAATTCCGTATGACAACCTCGCCTTCGTAAAATGACTGGCAAGTAATTTAGCCACTTCCATCACCTATATGAACATCATCCAAATTGGAATATAATGATGAAACAAAAAACAAGCGCCAAAGCTCACCTCTGCATATCGTAACGTATCTGTTTCGGTAGCGAAACGTTTCATTTCCCTCTTCTTAGCGAATGGTTCCATGCCCCGTCGAAAGATAATGGAGTCCCGTGACAGAGCGTTAAAAAAGTCGTACCACAAGTCAATATCACAAGCTTGATTGTCCGTGTCCTCGAGTAAATAGTTCAAGATCTCTCCGAAATGTTGCGGAAAGTCGAACAGAAGCATTATCTTCAGATGATTCCTATAAGTGTCCCGAACCATTTGATTGCCTTGTTCCGAATGCTCATCGACTTTAAGTGCTTTCCATATTAGCGCAATGAGTTGTGATCGCTCCGTCACACTAATACCAGGCCTGACTTTGATCAACCATGACGAAAGATCCAGCTACGCATAATAAAGTAATGGAGGAGTTACACATGAGTGTTTGGCGAAGTCTACAATGGAATTCCTCACCTTGGACAATAGCACAAATATCAGATCCCCTTCGCTCTTGGGGATTGCGACAATTTCCTTGTAAATTCCTATGAGAGTTGTGCTATCACTGTTGGCAAGATTTATATGTGGAGCGAGAAGGCCAGCTGTTCCTGAGTTTTGGATGCACGTAGTCACAAGTTGTCTGGATTCGGTCGGCCTGCCGCCAATAAATTCGAACCCAATAATTTCCAGGAATGATGAATACAGCTGACGAGTGGGTGGATAGAAATTAGTGTCTTCATTCACTTGAGTGACTATGAAGTAGAATAATGCGCTCCCAACTTCAGTCACTGCATGGATGTCTTTATTATCCCGTGCAAGCTTTCGATGGGTGAGCACCAGATTCCTACACCGGGTAAAAAATTAAACATATTACAAGTGCCCTTCAAAGTATCGAAAGCGATTACGATCACGGTAATCTCACGTGATGAAATCTTCTATGAAGACAGCAGCAGCACAAATGGTTAACGGAGGAGGCTGAATTCCTTTGTTTTGGATAAGTTCGTGGTATTCAGTTCGGTTTTGATGGATTACATGACCAATCCTTTCGTTCAAACGAGCTTCCGTGAACTGATATCAAACCAATGCAATGCATATAAAAAACAAAAATTAGATCACCAAGAATGAACTTACCTGGAAGACAACATGGGCAGGTCCGCTGCAGCCGATGCCTTTCTTTCCTCCGGCGCAACGAACGTTAACTAACGCTTCACTCTCGACTGACGTATACAGCTCCGGTAGTTGGTCGCAGTATGAACAGTCCAATGACCCATGTTGAGAAATTTGCAATCTGAATAACCTTTCCATGAAAGAGTGGAATTAAAAATAGGACCACACAACACGATTCTGTTTTGTGCTTACTTTGCAAATGCGTTCAGACACTCGAAGTGGGACTTCAGTTCACGGTTCGTTGTTTGAGTGTCCATTAACATCAGTGAATTGAACTCGGGTAATATTTTCTTGAACTGAGCTAATTCAGGTGGTTCTGCGGCTCTGTCGTAAGAACCCAATCGCTTTATAAATTCATCGCGCCGATTGAGGATAGAATTTTGCCATGGAGTATATCGTGCTATTTTCCGTGTTCCAATCCACTCCAAGCGATGCAAGAGGGTCAGAAATTCTTTGCAAGACGTCTTCTCAGTGGATAGTATTGTCTCTGCATCAACTACGTCTGACCAATCCTCCTGGAGGAATAAGCGGCCACAAATATTACTTCGATATTGCCAAAGAGCACAACTCGGGCTGCATTGAACAAACGTACCAGCTCTCCTTCAATAAGTGTGGATAGCTTAACCGGAAGGCATTGCGGTGGAAGAGCAGTAACATACAAAGAGTCCTTGTGGAATTTTGGGTCCTCAATCCATAAAGCCATGGCACTAGCCAACCTAAATGTATAACGTAAAGTGTGTAAAATTGCTCTTACTGTCAATTAACCTGATCATGTCTTACACTGAATAATTCTTCTGATTTTGCAGTAATAATGACACGTTCTCCCCGGCGGTACTGTTTGACGTCGATTCTTCGAATATCTGAATCTGATTTCCAAAATGTTCCAGAAGTTCATGCAAACGTTTCTTTAGTTTCTTCAAGAAAGCCGCATTCACCATTCCTTCAAAAAATCTCTCTCCAACTCCGTCCCTGCAGGAATCTCTAGAAGTAAATCAAAATGGCTTAGTAACAGCGCCTGGAAACATTCACTAGCGTTCCTATCAAATTACTCACGTAGTGAATATTCGTTGGAAATATCGCAGGAAAAACTTCTGCCAGAATATAAATAGAAGAGGATGGTCCAAAGGCGTGTCAAGAGCTTGCTGCGCCCATCGATAAATAGTCAGGTAATTAAGACTCGATGCAAACTTGCAAGAGTTGGAAGCTTTCTGTAATCAATAATATGCCGAATATTGTTTCTATCGATAAGATAGTGAACATTTCTTTGAATTACTTTTATGGCAGTTTCAACAGTTGTATTTGGATTATTCAGGTTTCCAATAATAGACTTCCAGAACCCGGTAGTATTTTCTAGTTCAGTCTCAATCGTGAAGACAAAGTATGTCAAGTATCCGAACTGAGGATAGGAAAAGTTAGGCAAGAGTGTGGTGGCTTGAGAGGACCAGCCAAAGAAGGAAGATAATCCAGAAGCCTGGGATGTTGGCAAATCCTAAAACCCAAAAGTAAGGTGGTAATTTTTCATGGTATATCGCGTGTCCAGCAGAATCTTTTACCTTATACATATGCGTAAATTTGTCATGAAAACGTGTTTTGAGATCGTGTCTGGGATATACAAATCTTGCCAATATATCAACCCAGTAAAGAATGTTATTGTCTTTGTTCCAGTTTTCCAATTTTGTTAAAACATTAATCCACAATTCAATCAATGCAACTTCAGTCACACCAAACCTGGCAAAACGAAACCCTCAATGAGAATTAGGTCATATAAAACAAATCCCTAGTACCTTACCTCGGAAATTGATCAAGTTGAGCCGAAATCATATCGCCGAATAATTTAGACACAGGACCGATGGAGTCGTTTACAACCAAATTCTTTGCCATTCTTAAGTAGGATGCATCAGCACTAGCGATGGATTTGATGATAGCAAGGAACCTACATGCAAAAATTTATGATTTTCACAGATTACAACAAGCTTCAGCCAGTACATCAATTTAGATTATTCTTACTTGTCAGTTTCGACTAAAGCATCTGAAGAGTCTGCAAAAATTGGAATTGTGAAGTAAAGCACATTTATCACGATGTCGAATCTGGAAATTTGCATCAAAGTGTCCAGGAGATCAAACCCTTTATCACATAGTATGGGAACTGAATGGCCAACCGGAGTCATTAACAAAGAAACAGCACAGCCAATCGGACTTTTATCTTCAACAGCTCGACGCAGAGGTTCAAGATCTCTGCTTCCTTCTAAGGTTGGCAGGTCCTGCTCAGTTAAAAGAACTCAGTGAATTGTCAAATTGAATATAGTCTCACGAATATTGTATGCTTACTCTGGTAATTTCGCAAAAACTTCCGGCGTTTGAAATGCAGAATCGGTCGAAGGCATGAAGATGCAATCGACGAACGACGTCCCAGGCCCAGGAATTAAGATCTGAATTTCTAGAAATCCAAGATGATAATTGCTTCACGCCTTCACTAATCTTTCCATGGTTGTGCTCCCATTTAACGTGGGCCTTTACGACCAAAATTGCCATCTAGACACAAATGCAGTGTGTAATTAAGTCTTCATCGTTCCGTAGTGTACTTCCTTACATGACAATGTAAATGGTACGGAAGGAACAAATCATTCTCCTCAGAGAAGCCCCAGTTCATTGACTGAACAACAAATCGTCCAATTTGATTTTCCAAACTGGATGGCTGAAAATTCAGAAGCCAATGGTTCAGCAGCGATACATCAGATTCCAGTGGTTTCCACAAGTCGAACGCCAATTCTTTGAGAAGAAACAGCGACATCTGGAATATGGTAAGAAGTTATAACCTGATAGAGCATAAAACGAAATGAAAAAATTGCTATTATATAAGCATACTTTATCCAGAAGAATGACATGGTCTTTGATCTTCTGAATTAGTGTTGATATCATTAGAGGATATTTCCGCGTCAAGTGTCCTAACAAATCCCGGACGTGCTTTGAGCAAAGGTCTTTAGTGACAGAACTTAAGAACCCAATCTGAGTAACGGAATGGAATGGGAGTAAATTAGCATGAAGAGTTTATATACGCAAAGCGACCTTTTAACTTTTTACCTGGAATAAATGCAAAGTTACTGCTCGAACAAAAGTGCTGGATTCGTCCTTCTGACTCATTGCTATTGCTGACAAAGTAGTGAGCATATAAACAGCGTTGGATTCACTAATGGCAAGCAGCTCATGCTCAAACTCTGGCACAATGTTCTCGTTTCTCAGAATGCTTTCTTCAAATATGTCCCATTTGGTCAGAAGACGATACATTTCCCACAACATATTTTCGGAAACCAGATGATACGGAATGGCTGCAAGAAACTGAAGGGTTCCAATGTTTCTTGCACTATTCAGCATCTCAACTGCTCCGAACATGAAGGCATCATACTCAACGGACAAGCAAGATAGGAACAGAGGATCTGGTGATTTTGATTCGATGAATGACTCAATCTGGTCCGTCACGTACTGGACTGTGTGTAGTATCAGCCTTCCAAGTAACTTGACCAGCTGTCTGTACCTGAAATCATTCACATTCCTGTAATAGGAATGATCATAAAAAGTTGTAATCGAAAACGTGTACCTGTCTGTGTAAAAAGTAGTGAATCCTTTCGATAAAATGCCAACAAAATGGACGCTGAATGCAATTAATTTCATTAGTAAATGGTCCGAGCAAAATCTGATGTCATGAATATCTTCTCCATGCTCTCCTCGGCAAGTTAACAGGATTCTCTTGAAGATGGACTCGAAGGGAACCTGTCAGATGTCAGATTCAAAGTTTCAACAAGCTCATGCTTTCGTTGTACCATTGCAACATGGTTGGCGTTTGGCTTACCTGCTGTAAAAGTGCAATTAAATCGCTTTCCTTAAACGTTGTTATATCCTCTGGTTCATCCTCTCCGTCTGAGTCTACGACGACCCATTGCTGACTAGGAGAAGCGGCACCAACACTAATCTTCGCAGACAACTGTCGTTGCATTAAAAACTCTTCTCTTTTCGGTACGACTGTTAACATGGTTTGCAACATTGTGAGAGCATAATCCAAGTGCAGGTGGCCGAAGGAATTAGAGCTGTAAACTGATGGATCAGCAGGAATTTCAATAGGAGGAACTTGAATCAATTTGGCTCCCCATTTGGAAATTACTTTTGGCGGACATCTGAGAATATGATTCAACAGAAACAAGTGATCTTCAATTGTCGCTATCCTGAGAAGTAATGAGGCACATCGCTCAATCCAGGACTGACAGTTTGTAATAAATTCGACATGAAGTAATGGTTTTCTTGCGAAGGTGAACAAGGTAGTGAGACATTTCTGCAAAAGCCCTCGGTAACTCAGGTGCAATCGTTCGTCAGTCATAACTAGATGCAAATTTTGTGTGTCCAGTGATCCAAACGACTTGTGGAAGAAGTGTTCTATTTGAGTTTTAGATAGCTGCACGGAGTATATGTGCAATGAAAAGGAATCTTGAAGCAGTTCTTTTATCTCCTTCAAAGTCCTGCGAAGTTGCGCGAATAATTGCTGATTAAATTCTGACGTATGGATCTTGTAGGTGGCAGTGACAGTTGTGTTATCCTCGCAGTAGCTTTTCTCGGACAATGTTTGAGTAGATAGAGTCCAGACGCTTTTTTCTAGATCGTCGCAAGTGTCCTTCAAGGAAGCCAGCGACCTTTCACAGCCAGTTAATTTTGTATACGCACGCAAATTGTTCATCAGTAGCTCGTACAACTCAAATCCGTCAAGTGATGCCTGAGCGGATTCCACAAAATGCTTCACAAATTCTTCATTATTTTCTAGCAGGTAATTGCTGTATAACAATTTGATGTTGGTTGATGTGACAGGCCTTTCTCTTGGTCTCTGCAATTGAGTAGATTCCAGAACGCTGCTGGCTATACAATTAGATTCTGTTTCAATCGGCATCGCAAACTCATTCGATTCTGCTGCAAACTCCAGAGGATCCTTTAAAAATGTCCATGGAGCGCTGGGCAGCACCTCTCTGCCAACCTCGCAATATTCAGCGTGCTCAGTTATACCCTGCTCTTCTAGTGCTTGCAGTTCTCGGGCGAGATCTTGTTCAGGATATAAAGTAGTGGCTTTTATGAAATGATTATCTTCAGCTGGGCCGTCGTTGTCTCTAATTCCAACCGTCGAATGCATTGTTTCAACCGGAACTCCAACCTCGACTTCTATCTCCATTTCATGCCCTGTTTCAAGCGGTGTAGACACTTCCTCGCCCGAATTTTGTAATTCTGATTCAATGTTCTGCGAAGTACATTCTCCTCCACGGTCATCCGAAGTATTTCCTTCAACGCTCTCATCTTCTAATTGTTCAGATGTCACCTCACATTTTATTGTAGCATCTTTTAGTGCATCGAGTAATTCTGCCATCACAGGAGCATCGGGAACGGAATCCGCTAATGAAGCGCCAGCTTCTTCCTGCTCCGCTCTAGAAGTCTACGAATAGCGACAGAAAATATATTTAAAACTGGTTAACTGATTGGCCTGTCCGGGATTTAAACGTTTTACCTGTTTCTTAGTTCTTGGATGCTTTTTCCTTTCTAATTCCATGACTCAGACTCAGTACTTTACGATGACGATGTTAATTTGAACCACCAATGCAATCGTGCCAGGATAATTGAAGCGAAATTAACTGAGGTGGGTATCTTGCAGGAATTCAGAATGACTCATCAATATTAAATGAGTCATCATCCAGCTCAATGATCGTAGGCTTCGATTTTCGAGCACTTAATTGGATCAAATAAATACAATAGGCCTTCTTCTAGCAAGACGTTTCCTCCATCCAAATTGTCTGCGCTGAACAGCAATCGGTGATAACTGCACTGGTATAAAATGGTCACATACTTAAGAGTTCACTGGTGTGACTTTAATCATTAAAATTTTAATTAATTTCAACCCAATACTTTAATAACCTCATTTCACACAGCAGCAAAACATATAAAAAATTGCGTGTTTACATTTTGCACAGTATTTACCCATCATATGATCATACAAAAAACAGGAACAAGTTTGAATTTTCGTCGTGCGCTTGAACGCCTTTGTGTACTACCCAGCTGACTGCTCTCAACTCATGTAGAATCCACGATGAACAAAGAAATGACAGTAAGTAATGAAAGTGCTAGTCTGGGACAAAATTCTAGTCATAGCTGCACAAAATTGTTCAACAATTTACCCACACTACGGCAGCCGAGTTAGAGACATGGAAGTCCTAAAATCGTATAATGTAATCGTATCAGTGCTTCAAGAGCTTTGGGAAGCGCACTAATACTATCAATTGAGAGTCTCACAAGTCAGACGTGATCGTAACGGTAAACTGGTTTCAAGTTCCAAAAATTGTCCATACTTCGGAATTTTATGGAGTATCTTTCCTTTTAAAGTTATGCCAATCATGACAATCACTACCATGATCTTGTGATCTAGTCTGTCTGAAGCGCGGTTTGAATGAAATGCGAGCTAAAACCAGAAATAATGAAAGCTTGTATTAAAATTGAATTGTATTGCCTTGTAAAAATTGATGTCATTTGTTTAATTAGTTTGGTTTATGTTTTTACTGGGCATTTCAACCGGATCAGAACAAGTGCAGAAAGAACAACGCATTAGAATATGTTCAGAACTCACTAGCACATTATGTGGGTTTATTTGGAGTCAGATAATAGAAGAGGTACGCTCGATTAATTGTACCTCATTTATATATAGCATTATATAATTGGCTATGAAGAACGGTGGGTATTAAGACAATTGCAACTTGTGGTGACCCTCCATTGCGTACCACACCACGTGCGTCAGTATATTTCAGTTCAGATTCCAGTTAGCGAATGAAAGTGAGCGGGCAAGGTGGAGTGGAGTTGGAGCGTACGTACTCCAAATTCTACTCCGAGCCAGTGCTTCCCTGCAGCGCAGTTTGAGGTGAGCTTTCAGTTGGGTTGTCTCTTGAGTATTCAGTTTCAGCAGCTACCAACACAACCAGCCTCAGCATCGTGAAATCTCACCTTGCCTCCCTCCTCTGTCTCTCTCATAACTCTTCTATTGCTAAACGCTAGAATCACCAACACGTAGTACGATGAGCAGTGGAGTGGTGGTGAGTAGTAAACCGTGTGTCGCGAGCTAGTACAAACGAAACTGCTGAATGGAAGTTGTGAAACCTGGAAAAAAGGTTGATTGTATGAGGAACGGTCGGCAGTTCTCGTCACGAGCCACACGAATGTGGATGTGCTATTCTACCCGCTCTCCCGTCGTAGTAGAAATTGCACCGAATTAATTTCTCCTTTATTATTTAGCATCACGTTGCCCACTCTTTTAGCATTGTCAGCAGCAAATCCTCAGAAAATTTCAGCTGTTCACATTCCTCGTCATGATTTGATTTCAATGCTCGACCCTTGCCTCATCTCAATCTCGTCTTGAGTCTCAATTTTAACAACGCCTCGTTTGCATTCACCGTGAAATCGTGTTTTTGACTTCGCGTTCGCATGACCAAAGTTAGAAAAATTATGAAGGTTTGATTTACATTCATCGTGCAAGAATCGTGCAATAGTGTGTGTTTATTGTTGCCAATTCAAATTATATTTTATACACCAGCTCAATGTTTTAAAGTTATTTATGTGAACTGTGAATCGCTGAACTTTGCCTTAGTTGATTACCGGCAATAATAGAATAAGAATATTTTGGTGTACGTCAAAGCAACAACGAAGTCTCAAATCCTGAGAAAGTCAACGAATTGCAATTTGCCTGACCGATGGACCTTCCACTTATCAAATCTTTGCACGACTGACTGAAAGCCAGCCGCGTGGATGACTGCTAGTGAAAAGTGGACTCGAACGGACACTGCGACTGCACTCTTGCCTTGCCTTATGACCACCGCCGCCGGAGTCACCAAGATCACATAAGATGACCAGTTGTGTGAGCAGTAGCAGCGCTACGAACCAAACAACCGCAAGCATGTCCAGCCACAGTCACAACAGTTCAGCTCGCTGCAGAAGAAAGCAGGCGCAACCTCGTCGTAAGAAAGGTTAGCAAATATTTATTTATTCTTCCCACATTCACACTCAAATTCACAGCACAATAGCATCAAACAACACTTGGCCTGCAATCATCAACCTCTGCATTGCAAACATGCGAAACAAGCAGAACTCAAGTGCTCTTGCTAAAAATCTTCAATGGAAATTCACAATGCATAAATAGCATAAATTGTTGCAAGTGTTCAAATGAACAAATGCTCAAATCACTCAAATGTGAAAAATTCATCCTTTTCGCACGGATGCGAATCGAATCAATTTCTGTGTTTCATCAACGAATTCCGTGCTTTCTCCCTTGCAATATAATTCAATGTATTTGAACAATATACGGTGATTAGATTAAGGGATCCTGCGGGACCGTAAACGTAAGCGTATTGGTGATGCATTGCCTTTGCATTGACACAGTTGTGGATGCGTACAACTAATTTTTAATCCGAATTCATGGATTTCGTCATAGATCACACTTCGCACAAAGTACAATTCTCCGATTGTGATGACTTTCCCTACTCATTGTCACATTATAGAGTGAAGGGCAGGGGAACCTTGAGGGTCCGATGTGTGCCTGCTTACTTGAAAGCAGTATGAGAGAATCGATCCTTCATTTCACTTGTACGAACTGATGTGGGCCCTATGCAATTTAGCTTTAATTCAATTTACGTATGTGTTTCTTAAGGATATCACGAATCACACTTCCATAAGCATAGGTTACGCGTTCAATGTGAATTCAATTAACGCTGACGGATTTCTACGAACCCATAAAAGTAGTAGAGTCAGAATTTAGACTTATTTCAAAATTTATGACTTTATGGTTGAAAAACATCAGCAAAATTGAGAAGGTCCATGTTTCATGTTCCATGTTCTGTATTTAGTATTTATTGTACCACCTCCAGTCGAGCACATTATTCTGGAACAGAAACTTACGGCATCCTTAAGATTTCGAGTCGGGAATGAATGAACGCTGTGAGGTATATACTAAAACAATGAGCAACGAATTTGTGAGTTATGGAGTTTAGGTCTTTCTGGGTTAATTCCTCTTCTCATGGACGGCGAGCGAAGAACGAGATTTTAGAAGGTAAAGTCTTTTCAAAATCTGTAAACCTGGACCTTAAAAGAGTTGTAAAACTCTTTGGACTTGGTCATGGTTGGCTGAGTTGATCTTACCAGGACCAGCCAAAGACAAGGTACAGCATTGTGCTGCAGTCAGGGTGTATTAAATTATTGAGGAGCAGGAGCAGCTGCGACGTATTACAACATCTTACAACACCTTCTGATACCTGCCACTGCCAACTGCTATTCCATGCCGAGAACGACGCACCAACTGGTCCCGAGAATGAGCTCAGCCCATTTCTTCGTTAAAAGCGGTCCCTTAAACCTCATTTTCAATCACCCGTCACGACCTTCTTCCTTTCCTCCTGTGCCAAGTCCTTCCTTCAATTTATAAAGTTAATAAATCGTTTCCTCCGAGCCAAATGCGGCAGCATGGAGGTGAACCTTCTTCATCTTGTCTCCGCACGTCTTCATTAGAAGAGGTTCATGTTCCTGATCTCCGCTGAGAATTAAGTTTATGCGTTTTTCCGTTTCTCTTTTTAACTACCTTACATTGCATTATTACGTTGTTAGTATCATACCAGAAGCGTATGTGTGCATATGTGCACACCATACTCGTCTTCGACTTTAATGACATTTTAAAATTACCCTTTCAAAACAAGCAGGAATGCAATGGTCGGAGATAGAGCAGGCAGGAGAAGATTCGTTTCGTAATTTGACTCACATGCTTTTAAGATTCCTTCAAGAAGGGGAGAGTTGGTCGGTCCTGGAATCTGTCATTTTACCGTAGGAAGTGAGATTAACTCTGCTGCTACTGCTGCTCTTATTTTGTTGTTATTGTATAAGGTGTGCCTGCATCCTCCCATCCAAGTGCGCAGGCAGACAGACAAAAGGTTAGCTTAATTTTCTGTCGGTCGAATCCATGGGAAAAGCAAGATGGTTCCCTGCCAGCCTGCCTGGCCTGGCTTGATGATGATGAGCAATGTGAGGGTGAGTTTCTAGTTGCGCGGGTAGTAAAATCGGAGTGCAGGGGAAGATTCGAACAAGGTACGAGCACACATGGTGCACTCTAATCCCTGCCCGGCCTGAATAAGAGATACACATCCACCACGTACGTCCGGACACGTAGGCGAGCGAAAAACGTAACGTGTGAAGATGAACGCGTAGCGATCAAAGTGAACCTTGAGAGAGTTAAAATGGATTTTTTGTTTTTGGTTCGAATTGAAAGGGAAAATGGATGATGAGAAAATTTGAGAGCCAAGTGAGGACGCGGACCCTTTCTGCTTAATCTTCCTCCATTTGTGCAGTTGGTCCATGTCGGTGACTTGACTTTATGCACTGGAAATTAACCGTGATATTTTATATTTTATTGAACATGTGCAGGAAAAGCAAGGCGTAGTCAGAAATCCTGACCTTGATTCGAAAGAGGCGACGCCACGATATGACACGACACAGGTTTAAAAATGCATAGCATGCACAATTATGTACTACAAAGAGACAACCAGTCCGTCAGAATTTGGTGCCACATTTATGTAACAATGAAGAATGCAAGCTTGCAAGTCTGTGTTCATTCAATACGCTTGCTTTTAATTTCTTTGTTCATGGAATGAAGCATCGTCTGGTAAATGAATCTTCGATTAAGGAAGGAACAAGATTTCGTGTTCATTGACCCACAGGTTGGGTTCGTTGATGTTGATTTTGTAAACTGAACTGTGTACTGACTCTGAGAACGAGTTTGACAGATGTACAGAATTAAGCACTTTGCTTTCGAGAGGTCAGCTGAAAAGTCAAGAAAATACCTTCAGTTATCAGCGACTAATTATACGTAAGGCATACACACTCAAATGGCAAATGCTAAACATAAAATACGTGGAGAGTATGAATCGAATTCTTTGTTTGCAATGTGTAAGCAAGAGTCTCGTTCTAATTTCAGTTTTTGTTTATGGTTTCCAACCTCCCTGCCGCCGAATCGCGTCTCGCTTCTGTACCTCATCAACGAATATTATGAGATTAGCAGGCGCACAAGTGAAGTTACAAAAGTCATTGAAATAAAGTAAAAGTGTCATTCAAAATAATTCCAACCTGCCTTCCAGTTCCGTCGCTGAGTGTAAGTGCTAAACCAAAACCAACCCAGACGAGTTGCGAGTTGAGGTTTTGAGAAATCCCAACAGGCCCAGCCAGCTTAATAACTTTTTGAGCCACCCTCTGCGGGCGATAAGGTCATACTTGACCCAATCATGTTATTATTTTGTGCGAGTCGCAGTGGCAGGCTCTCAGACTCGGAAAAATCTCAGCAAGCCAGGCCAGCCAGCTCTCATAAAACTATTGCCGCCAATGCCAACAAGCTACGCAGTGTCCCAACAGTGGAATGCAACACATAATGGAAAGTATTAAAGGTTGTTTATTTTTCTACGAAACATAATTTCCTTCGTTTTCCTTCTTTTTGTATTTATTGTTTTAGAATGTATTGGGAATGCGTGAGCACCGCACTGAGCACTAATGAGATATGAGAATGAAAACATAAAATCAACTCAAGATTCATTCACTCATTCAAGATGCTAATGATTCAAAACTGAAACTACCCCTTTATGCACGCTAACATCGATTTAACTTTCAGAGTGCTTCGTTTGCAATTCACACTTAAATCGAGATCGAGTTTATGCGGTAATCATAATCTGCATGTAATTTAAAACTTCCTTAGAATTTGTTTCGTGGTAAATCAAGTAAGCTTGGAGTAGTACCTTAAACCCGTGATCTTTATTTCCTTATGCGTAAGCGTCATTCAGAAATGCGTTGAAGTGAGATGCGTTATGTGTTCTGTACCACTGTCTCGAGCAGAAGCTACAAGAATTTCATAGTAGGTTACAATTAGTGGTGTAACAATCGAGGATATGTGTCATAATTTATAATCGTAATCGCTAATTGTCAATTGTAATCCGCATTGAGGAAAATAGGATTCATGTACACAATTTACAAATCACGGCAGTTGCCGTCACGGTGGAGTGAAGTAGAAGATGATGATTAATATCGATTACGAGACGAGTGTCAATGAGCTCAGCCAGTAATTGTAACGCAGCCTAGCCAAGCTGGTGCTAGTTTTATGCGTCAGTTCTTTTCTCTGTTATATAAACACCATTTATTACCTGCTCAGAGCGTTCGTATGCGTATGCGTTCACGTTTGCGATGTTCTTTTGTTTATTTGTAGCAAAGTTGCACAGCAATAGCAATAAATAATAATATTGTGTTAGTCTTTAGCGCGATGATGATATTCAACTTCAACATGGCAAAGACAAAGGCAAGGCAATACAGAAATTCATTTCGTCCCGAATCACTATTGCTCACTCGGTCCTTGATGTGATGTGACTATGACATGGTTTGATGTACGCAGTAATAAATATTACATGAACACTTACACAGCACGGCAAATGGCATGGAATGTTTCGTGTACTTCATCTCATCTGTCTGTACTGTCATTCTTCCGTTTCATCTCGTTTAAATCCATGCTCGACTGTGTTGCGTTCAATGGTTCGTCATAATGCGAACAACCTACACTTGAAGGTAGTTAACATGCAAAGAAATATAAAATGGTGTTTATGGTTGAAGCAGGCAACAAAATGTATCTCTGTAGGCGTCACACTTGATTCGAATTCCCTAACAAATGTTTGACAAACATGACGCGCAAAATTGATTCATGTCAGGGTTTTGTAAGCGTGGCGGTATGTTTCGGGTCAATAAACAATTAACATGGCATGGCAGGTGATTTGAAATGGCGTGCATGTGTGTCTAGCATGCATAGCATCGCGTCAATACGGAAAGATAATGGCTGGAGAATGAGAAGGAAGGAGGTTGGGGTGGAGTGTATTCAGTTACCTGTTGTGAACAGGTGTGTCTTTGTCTGTTGCTGGCAGGCACTCTTCATTATTGGCTGATCGTATTGCTCGACTGTCTGTCCCACTTGAATGGTTCCTTGTGCGCAGTGAGGGGAGATAAATATGATGATCCTCTCATATAGCAGTATGTACTCAACATTTACACCTTTTTGCTTCACCGGCCCTGTGAATAGAGTTTCTTTGAATGACTTCATGAGGGTAATCGTAATCATTCGTCTTCATGCTCTGAGAATGCAGAAACGTCAATCCAGTGATAATGATAATGGAAGTACTACTTCCAAGGAGAAATGTCGATTTAGCTTTAGACTTTGCGAATTGCTCAATCTCCAAATCCCATGCACGAAAATGAACCTCTTTATTCCAGCACTCACAAGTCTTAAACGAGACGACTTCGCGACTCCTGGTAATTGAGTGGACCCGAATGTAACATGATTTGGTCCATTTTCAGGTGTAAAGACGTGACGAGAGACGATGAAAGCGCGTAACCTTGATTTCTATCACGTATGATTACGATTTCGCCCCATTTCTCAGTGTGCAAATTGCAAGGAATCAAGCAATAAAGCATAAATGTTCATGATGTGCTCTGTTATGCGGAATGTCTCAATTTTGAAGTCAAGGTGAAACTGCTTGCACTTATCCATATTCTTACAGAACACCATTTCAACACCTGAACTCATACTCGTCCTCTGGCCCCAGGAAAATTCGTGCTCAAAATGAAGGAGCTCACATAACCCCATTTCGCCGTTTCACGTACTAACGCGATTCTGTACATGATATATTTTTATTATAATGACACCTCATTTCAGCAGCAGTGCCATACAAAGTCAAGGAATTCCAATTTGTGCAAATCTATTTTAAGGTTATTTCATGCCGTGAACACCGTCGTTGCGTTTCTCATTAGGACCACGCTGTAGAATGTGAACGTGAACTCGAGCTCCAGAACTAGAAGCAAGGGCGAGAGTTTCTCCACGTGTAAATTTCTGGGCTTGGTTTCCTTGCTTGCTCGCTCTTGTGAACGTGAACCTTGAACACGAACATCAATTTGTAGTCTCATCAGCAAAAGTGGCTTCAACTACAGCCATGGTCTGGTAGTGCTATTATATTTACTAACCGCATACCTTTTCTTGTGATTGACATTGATATGAACTCTGATCGCGTACAAGTATTTATTACTTTGCTGCTCGTGACGCCATTACACCTTGCATAACTCCACAGAGCCACGCTGCCCACATGTACGCGAATATCATCATGCAGTTTTGTCTTAGTTGTAAGTAATTCTCATATATTTTAATTATGTACGAAGGTAGAAGCAGTAACGGCGAATGGTAAATGAGGTTGTGGTGACAGACAACGAAGGACGAGCACATGAAACTACACAATTGGCATTAGCTGGAATACTCACTCATTAAAGTCGTCATTTTTATTTCCTTATCAAAATCCTTATTTTTTATTCGACCAACCTCCAACCAACCTACTACCTTGGTAATAGTTCAGAGCACGTCATTTTATCAATCCACCTTCCCACAACTAGACTTGTACTGTACAGACTCCCCTTTAACCTCTTTCATCGTCGTTCACTTTACATGCCATAACCACTGCACAACCACACACGGTGAACGAAGCTCGTCTTGACACTTTATTTACGAGTAAAGGAAAAGTACGTAGTATTCTCGAGAAACGCTCGTGTGCAAAAAATTACTCAAGCGAAGGTACAAATTACGAAAACGTTCTTCTTTATTCATGAACCTGCTTAATTGTACCATTGAACCCTGTCAAATTGGCGACTCAATTTCTGCGTCGCAGTTTACTTTGCTTGGCTTGCGATTTCATTAACACGTTTTTTTACCTTCGTGTACTTAATGACCTCTGAAATTGCCATGAACTGATATTCTCTCCGATCGTGCTTAATCATGGTAGAAAAGGTAAACAACCAAACCACGAATGTTGTTTACAATTAGCTCCTCGAGTTACATGAACTTTATTTGGCCCTGGAACTTGACAGCCAGCCATAACCAGGATAGCATTCACAATCGTGTTTCGTGATCCACACACGTAATTACTGATAAGATTCTCATTTTACGCAAATATTGCTTACTCGTGAGTCGAGATGATCGGGGCAAGTGCAAGATTACACAGCTGAACGGTCTTGTTGAAGTCAACCTTTGGTTTTTGCACGGCGTCTGCGGACCAACTGCACAGCATCTACGTATTTACGTCTCGTGTTCGTGATTATCTACTTGGTCTTGAACACTTTATTAATATCGCCCCGAGCCATGTCACTTCGTCTTCTCTTTTTGCCAGCCCTTTTGATTTGCTATTTCAATTGACTGACCTCCTTTCTCGAGTTTTAATTGACTTTGCACATTCGAGTCGAAGATTGGATTCCGTAGTCATTGGCCATCGAGATCTTAATGAGTACAGCTCCATTACTCATCTCAAGAACTAAATCATCCACAAATGCCGCAGACACATTACATTTCAGTTGGAGACGGAGACAAACAGCAAGATGGAATGATTTTGTCAACTTGTCGTATGAATGAGTAAGCACAGGTGCTGCTGATGCGATTCGCCGTAATGACACACCTCGCTAAACAACCCTAGCACATCGCCGCTTTGCTTGCAGTCATACTTCTGGTATTTAAATGACTGCGACTTCTGGAATCTATTTTGAGAATTTGGCACTCGCACAAATCTACCTGATTTTTTATTCTGCGGCAGTAACCTAAGCGTGATCTCAATTCTTGCACTGCATCGCATTGCATGCTAAGCATTTTACATTTTTGCTGCAGCAAGATTCATGATAGCGACAGACAGGGACAAGAATTTAACCGTAAACAGAAATAATAGTGACCTTAACTTTGTGTACGGATTTGCTGACCTTGTCTTCTCAAATTACGAAATAAAGCGTACTGGACTTTGCATTGCGTGCTTGCTTGATGCATACGGCAAAAGTTCATAAAGTTAGAGAGCAAGTCAGTGTCAAATTTCTGTACACTCTCCATTCCCTCTCCATCGAGCTTTACTCTTGTAAACTGATACCTCACCGGCGACGTAAGACTGACATTGACACCTTTGATCAAATCAAGTGAGGTGTAAGAAAATTGAAAATAGTGCGCAGATAATGCACATTGCTTACAGATTTACATTACCGTGGTGGACGCAGTGTTCATCACGTATAATTAGTGTTAGTGTGAGAACCTGACGAAGAAGCCACCGCAGCAAATAATTCGTGTCGTCGTCGCCGTGCGCAGGCAGATGAGTCATGATGTCATGAAAGAACGGAAAGAAGATAACTAAAGTACTTCACTCAGGCAAATTGTATAAAGAGTAAAGCAAGCGAGTGAGCACAAAGGAATCAAGTGGAATGAATTGAAATTGGTATTTGGCATTTGGCAATGGCAAGTGAGCACTGCGGGATAATGGCTTATGGCATGAATACCTTTCAATCTGGCGTGCCATGCCGGTACCTTTCGCTCAGTAGTCGGTACATCTGTACAGATGAAAATGAATGAAGGAGAGCAACCGGATGCCTCAATCAGTGCAATGCAGCAAGCAGCAGTCCGCGTACGAACGAAGGGGATCACTTCTAGCCAAGCCTGGCGTATGATAATGAATCCTCTTCATCATCATCCTCGTCCACGTCCGTCCGTCCGTCCGCCCGTAGCCGCCGTCCGCGTTCATTATAGCATTATTATTTATTGACTGAATGAACGCTCCTGCCGCACTGCTTGCTCCCAAGACCCTATGCCTATTTCCTATTTCACAAACAGATGAATCAGAACAGAATCAGAGTCAAGCATCAGGTAGAGACGAGAACGAATGATTTAATGTGTCCTCTTTCATCCGTTCGTCTAAGTTAAACGAGTTTAATTGAGCACACACCAGGGGTTTCACAATGCCTGCTCTTCGTGGCTCGTGGTTCCTGCCTCAATCACTCTCATCATCATTTGTACATAATGGCATCATTAGACAGACACTCGACTCGACTTGCGATTCGAGATCACGAGCCACGATTTTCAAGCCACAAACTTTTGAGCATTTGAGCTCTTAATTGGACATTTGTTATTAAACCGATAATTCACCCTAATTGATACAATTTAGATAAACTTCACTGCACCACCGCCACTGCATACTCCTTTCATGCTTGTGATGATCACCATTCCAGTTCACCTCAACTATGTAATTTAGTTCCTGATTCAGACTCCTGATTGTAGTTGGTGATTTACGATTCATTGTTGTGTCTGCACCGTGGAGCTCTTCGCTGTGAAATTTCAAAGCGTAGCACAGGAACAATGGAAAGCTTCGCTTTCGCAACTCGTCGCCATTTGAATCGAAGTCTTGATGGACTAATTAACGAGGAAGTGAGCCAAGTTCGATGTGCTGATAGCAGCAGTGATACATTAGGAGACGAGAGCTCCAACTTATTCAAAATACGCACAAGTCTTGCTAATAACATTAATACTTGAAAATTGTTTTAATATTACCTATTATGTAGCGTGCCGTATCATAAAGGTGAAAAGCAACTCGCCGTAGGTACTTCTTTAGCTTGACTTCTGCGCTACGAAATGGAAGAAATTTTAAGTTGAAAACTTTTACTTCCTCGCTCGCTGAGAGGCATCGACAGGGAAGGTAATGGAAGTGTGCGAGCCCCGTCAAAGTATTCCGTTTCAGGTCTGTATTTGATTGAGTTGAATGTAAAGTATTCTCTTCAACTTTAGTTTTGTTCCGTGCCGAGCTGATGGCTGATAGAGAGCTCTTTATTACCATTACCTTGATATACACCAAAACACATCACCGCGCGACTCGGCCGTGCCTGCCTTAAGAGCCCGTAAGTAGCCATAAAGAGAAACGACGACATTTGAAATGAAAAGTAGTACGAGCCGCTGCACTGCTCTCCGGCATGCGATATTGGCTTGTTGAAAGAAGAAAGTTGTAAAGGTGGAAAGGTAAAAGTGGAGGAGATGAATGGGAAAGTGTAAAAGAAAGAAAAGTGGTTATAAAAAGAAGTTTCGAATCTGTGAGAGGTTCTCCCTCCTCAACTCAACTTCTCGTCTGCATGCCTGCCTGCCTGCATTCGCTAATGCCCATAATAAATTACGAGCACCGTGCTGCCGAGTGGAGGAGTGCAATGCAAAACCTCAAAATCCATCGTGCTGATTTTACATTTCCGTCTGTCTTGCATCTTGGTTTTGGTACTGACTGCTGGCAGACATGATCTGAATTCGCCAGCAGCAGCAGTGCCATATTTGTACCTTGCTTGAATCCTTTCGTGCTTGCATTCAGATGGAGAAGCCTTATTTGTATTTTGTAATCTGAGCTTCAGCACTGGCTCCGCACTCCGCCATGGATCTTAGACACGGCCGCATTAAATTGGGCTCTAATACCTTGGTTTACGAGTTGCAAAGTGAATTTAAGTAAAATAATAACTCTATTCTCTCATAAAGCTCTTTACTACAGAAATTATTATGGAAAGGTACGCCTGTTGGACGGGGTTCTTTATTTCAGCTCCATTTTCCTCATGATTTGTAGCCTCTTGTCTCTTTTACTTTTACCTTGTTCGCGTATCTCTTCTCGCTTTCGGCACGGTTCATTTTTACATGAACATAACAATTTTTCATGCTTCTTTCTCTTTAAATTCATTTTTCTACTCTGCACTGAGTCTCTGCCTGCCTAAGTGTAAACTGCACGGGCTAATATTTATATCGTGCCCATACCATGAGGCATGAATGCAAGTCGGGCTCTATTAAGCCAGGCATCTGCACCAGGACGCAGAAAGAAAGTGGTTTCAATGCGGGAAGCCTTCTCTTCCCCATTTTACATATTCCAGCAAGATAAGTACGGCACCACAAGCGGCTTTTCACACTTTTAACCTTCCAACAACGCCTATCCGCGTCTTTGAAGATTTCCACGCATTATTTGTACACTCAGCATACAACGACCTGTGGAGTTGAGTTACGTTTCAAATTTTTCAATGTCAATATGCTCGGAGCGTGTGAGATGAATTGAAAATTTACCAATTTAAATGAAAAGTGACTAATTTTTCATTGTTTCACTACGCATTAGAAAAGAAAGGTTACGTGTTCAATCAATTTGAGCCCAATTTACTGGCGAAATGTGCAATCAATCACAGAATCGTCTCAACCATCATTCACCTGTACCCAAGTACCGCGTGCATGTGCTGCATGAATGTGTTGGCTGTAAATGTGTGAAATGTAAAAATAAGTTCAGAGTGTCACTCAATGATAACGACTTTTCGGAATTGTCTTCTTGTCAACTTCCCTTTCCTCCTCCTGAGCACGAACAAGAGCTTGCATCCTCTGATGATCTCAATCCTCCTATTTTTGTGTGGAATTACAAGTAAAGCGTGGGCTGGGGGCTGGAGTTCACTCACTCATGCATGCAGGTTGCGCAAGCCAACTTTTGACTACTCGACTTCACCTCAATAAATTGAATTTATCATTTGTGAGCCGGTTCAATCAAGCTGATGTGACAGCGTGCTTGACACGCTGTCTGTATATGTGTCCTGTATGCAAACGCGACCTGATCAACTTCGAATTTATTGATTTGGTGCGACATATCGCCATCGTCGTACAATCTGGTTATGAATACAAATCAAAGGCAATGAAAAATTGAAAGAAAGCAGTACGTGGCGATGGGGAAAGGGGGAAGACGCGGCGCATCGGGTTTTAATTCTGGTCGCAGGTGTGACAATGCAAGTAGACAGCAAGCAAGGCAGAACGAGGAAGAGATAGAAGCAATGGAACATTGCGAACCTAGGTCCGTGTCCGTGTTATTAGCAGTCCTCGGGTTCATCCAATTAATACCACGTCCCAGGAGAATTAAACTCACTCACTTCGATCTCGACTGATTCCTCCGTGCCCGCGTGTCCGTGTCTGTGCCGTGCGCACTCCCGTTTCATCTCGCCTGCCGCGTGAGTGAAAGAATAACCAATTCGCCAAGTACGAGAATAGAAAGAAATACGGTTTACGTATTCTGCAGATCAAACCGAGCAGTGGAAGACAGGCAGGTTGCTTGTTGGAGTAAAACTTTATTGTTGAGTATGGATTTAAAGACAGGTACTATTACTTAGAGAGAATAATGGCTGGCCCGTCTTGGTCGACTGACTCATAATAAAAGGCACTGGGAATTCTTGGGCAACGGCAGCAGGCAAGCAGAAAAGCTGAAGATGAGGCGAGTCACGAAGAATAGCAAAGAAGAAGAAGCGTGAGCGTGGCATGGCGTAAAGTGGAGGAGTGTTTACCTGGCTTGGCTTGACTTGGTCGCTTGTGAATTGCATTACATTACATTGGTTCTCCATTCCCCTTGTCTTATTTATCGATCCTACATCTAATTGGACCGTACTTACCAACTCAAGCAGGTATACACGTGGGGGAAGAATGGCTACTGCCACTGTTGTGATGCTCGTGTTGGTACAACGCAGTCTATCCACTCAAAGTGATTAGCAACACATTGAATACAAAGGAATCTGGCCATTCCAGCGTATCTCTTCTAACAACTTACCTTCCATTCCATTCCATTAGCAACGAGAGGCAGAAGGCAGGCATTGAGTAATGAGATTGTTCAAGAAAAAGAAGTCCGCGTACAAATGCGCATACAGATTAAATGAGCTCCATTACATATCCGCCATCAGCGCTCCTGCATTTGGCTTGAAGAGAGTTCATAAGTTACTGTGCGTGAGTGCTGCTGCTGCAGGTAGACATCAACAAAAGCAACAAAGACAGCGGAGCAGTGGCATTGATGTAATGTGATGAAATCCTGGAGTCTACGCAGGAATCTAATGTATAATATTAGTATTTAGTATTATGGTATTAAGTAGACAGACATTTGGGAAAGCTTCTTCCCCGCTCATCTCCTTCGAACCGCGTAGCAGCGTCTGCTAAGTTGAACATGATAGATAAGTAAGTAAAAGCAAAGTGTTTCAGATACATTACATGACAAGTCATGTGAGGAAAAGAAAGGAGAAAAGTTTAAGACATTATCAAAAGAGCGGAGGAGCAAGGCAGAGAGCGCTCTTCCTCCATTAACCTCCTTCAGCTTACCCAAGTACAAAACGCGTGTAAAGTTTGGCTCTCCCTAAGTACATAAGTCGTCTGTTTTATTTTCTCAAAGTAGGAAACTCGTTGTTTTCCTTCCAACTTTCACCTGTACTTCAACAACAACCAGAATTACGATCGTCTCGTAGTCGTGGATGCGAATGCCGGATCTGTCCATCTGTCTACACTCCACGCCAGTCCGCGTACACCTACACACGTTTTGCAATCACACACACCAGAGCCAAACCAGAAGAAAGTTTAAGTTTACTCTTCACTGATCCGAGCCGTATGGCTCCACTTTCAATTCACGTCTGCTTGGCTTCACTTGCCTGCGTCTGAGACCAGGTGAACTCGAACTCGTTAAGACACGCGTCCATTAAGCGTCACGTACCACGTCTTCTCTGGCCTCTATATTTATCGAAACTTCTTCTGCCCTTCTGCTCTTTCGTGTTGTGCCAGATTTGGGCGTTTGAATTTTTGATTTCCAACTCAAGGAGGTAGCACGCTCTTTCATTCCTTTACTTTCCATTCCATTAGATTTGATTCAATGATGATGAAATGGAATGTCGATGGAAGCAACGGGGCTTGGAGTGAAGTCGTCGACACGCGGGGTCGTCAGTCAGTCATCAGTGAGTGAATCTAATAAAGTGTAAAAGGTATGGCAAAGGTACCTACGGTTATACGACTAGACTGAAGGTATCGTTACAAAGAAAGTTTCATTCTCTTGCCTTTTGTTGCTGATTTGTTCAGTTGGCCTGTCTGCCTGCCCGGCCGCCCGTCTGCCTGTCATTCCACTTCCTTTCCTTACAATCTATTAACTTTGCTACTTTTCCTTTATTTGTAAGATTGATTAAGATCCCTCAACGCATGGCACGGCAAAGAAACGGTCGATAACAATAACTTTATACGAATTAGGCCCTGGACCATTTCTGCTCCTGCCAGTTGGTGATTGATTTAATGAAGGGATCGAAATTAAACCAGCCTCGAAATGAGTTGAGTCGAATCAGGATTCATGAGTTGTCACTTAGCCTCAGGTGAATCGTCTTCTGCTTTCGATTCGCCCTTATTTGCTTTCCATTGTTTATTTATTCGCATTCGTGTACTGAAGAAATCACGAAGGAGAAGCCGAGACTCCAACACAGTAAATGAGATGAATCAACGAAAGCAGAGGGTACAAACGGCGCACGACGTCGAAATGAGCTTAAGTCATAATAATGGGGACACGTGCACAAAGTCAACGGAATGTGGCGATTACGAACTGAATGAGCAGTACGGGAAGACTTCTGATGATGCGGAGAGACGCTGTTTTGAAGGAGAATCGCACCACACTGCCTTTTGCGTCGGTTGAAATGCGCAGGCAATACACGTAACAGCACAAATAGAATCACGGCAGGTAGTCAAAGAACCCCATCAAGCCCAAGTCAAGCCGGGCAGTCAAGTCAGTTCAAGTCAACGCGGTTCAGTTTTCCATGAAAATGTATTTAGTACTGCATTGCATCCATTAAACAGACGCATGGAACTGGAGAAAGCGGTTGGCGGTTGCTTCACTGCGTACGCACTGCGACGGCAGATTACGTGTATAATAATAAATGAGCGTCGATCTCATCAACAGTGTGTGGATGCTGATTCACAGAATTTACCCACGGCATGCGTTGTCAATACTAAACGGAAGAGCTCGTCGGAGAAAGAGAATAATGTATTGGCTAGATACGAAGGGGAGCCAGAAATCTACCACTCTACCGGCGGTGCTGGCCTCCTGTCGAAGGGGAATTGAATTTTCAATGAAAATGATTCGTCAATGAAAACCTGCACTGCTCTTAAGCCAGCCGTAGCCACTTACACCTAAAATAAAAAGTATAAATTAGTATTGCTGCTGCTGCTTCGCGCGTGGCGAGTTGGACCTTCGAATCCCAGAGCCGAATTCGGCGCTCCCGGCTGCCAAACACACTTAGCATCAAGTACTGGCTTAAGCCCATGCTGCAGAGCTCATTCTCGATTCCCTTTACCATTTTACCTGCTCTTCCTGCGTGTCCGCACTCTGCATGGCATGCTTGAATGGTAATCCATTAAAATTCATCGAGCAAAGTACGGCGTACAGGGAAAAGGTTTCAATCGAGAGTTTCTCTAGATTTAAATTCATTTTATGATCTCGAGCCAAAAAGCCGAAAGCTCGGCTCCACTCCACAAGTCTTTGGTCAAATCTCTAGGGAATTAATTAAAATACTAATTGATGCCATTCTTTCATCGCGCGTCTGTTGCAAGGATATTATTTTAGACGTAAAAATTGGCTTCTGGCTTTTACGCAGCGGTACGACTTTTATTCGATCCTACAATTTGGCAGAAAATATGTTTATATTTTGCTCCGCTGCTTACTGCTCCTGGCAGGCTAATGGCTGATGGGTTTATTTTAGTTTTGAATCTGTGTATGCAGGCAGGGAGATAAATTCGGATAATCTACAAAAAAAAATACGAAATACAAAGTTTTCGAGACCGATGAGCACAATGTATTCAAATTGCAGAGGTAAAAACTTGTTGGAAGTGAGCGTGGAGGCTCTGATGGATTTGCCAGAGAACTGTGGCATTTGGTTCCTTAAGAAGAACCACAGAACCCTCCTGAACCACGTAAGACGTATTTTGGGTTCATGTCGTTGATGCTATTATTTTTGTGTTTTATAGGTGGTTTATTGCACAATACAAGTTAACTTTTTTATATCTGAGTTTTATGCTCATGTTGAGGTGCGTATTGTGCTCCTATGCTCCGGCTGCTCGTCCTGTTTCTGTCTTATGTATTTTTGTCTCGTTTCCAAATAAGCATGCAGAACAGCAGGCGAAGCAAGGCACAACGTCTGGCTCAGAGACATAAAAGAACTTGAGAATTTTTCTTGTCACTGCACTGCCACTACGCGTTACCCGAACGGATAAGAACGTATTCTCAAAGGTGTTGATTTAGAATTCAGGTATGTGCTTCCTTCTTACACCGAGACACGGGCGTTGTGCCCGTGCTTAGCCGTGTGAAGTGGAGATGAAATAGAGCAGAAGACGCTCGAGTGCTCTGCTTAGCGCGTGAGACTCCCCATTTTCTATTTCCGTACTTTTTATAATCCTCAAACTTTGTCTCCTTGAAATGTGTTATTTATTCCATAAAGAAATGGTGTGAAGAATTTGTCGCTTCTTTATTACCTTACCATACCAGACGACTCGCACAAGCAGTACTCGGCCCAGGATGCTCTAGGATAACAATAAAAGCAAAATAGAAATTTCTAGCATTACTGCAAGGTTTACGACGGATTTGCAACCTTGATTACTTAATTATTTGAATATGCTGAGGTCAATCACATAGCCACAAACGAATGTATTCGAACTACATGCTAGTTAATGTATTGGACGATTCAAATGCAAAAGCGTAAAAGGTGTTAAAGGGATCCGTTTGAAGTCAAGCCATTCAATTGCAATAAAATTGTATCTAGTTTCATCTGCTTGAATATGTTCAAACTAGAAAACAGGTATTGCATCAAAATCGTTGAGTTGTGTTTGTGCTGGAACTTGATCAGAATCAAGCCAGGTGATTGTTGTATTTGGAGTATTTGCCGACTGAATGTTGAATGGGCTTGAAATGCTTGATTCAATGAAATTAATACATTTATGGTTCATCTTGCTTCCACTACGCCTAAGGTATAAATTGGCCGGGTGGAGGTTCAAATTACCGTTGTACCAGGTGAACAATTTACTCCTACTTGAAATACATTCTATATTGCTACATTTCATACTAAATTCGCCAAAAATGTGGGAGTAAACCTGGCTAAAGTGCATTTACAACTACATAAAATGACGCATGAGCGTAACTTAATGATTTAACGTGCACAATTTCCAGCCAGACGCTTAAAGCCAGCACGTCAGCTTTCTGCAAAGTCGAATCAATCGCGCAGGCAGCGTCAGCAGTGCAGGGATGAATCGGAGCAGGATTTGGGCAGGGGAGAGTGTGGATTGAAAGTAAATGTATTCGATTGCAGCGCATTGTATTCGGAGCGAGTTGGCCCCAACCGCCGCGCATGTTACCTTGTAAAATTAATTGGTATTGAAATAGTGTTTTCCCATGAGAAGAAAGGAGCGAAATGTGAAAGAATCGTCGTTATTGAGATTGTCCATTGGAGTGGAAGCGGACTGCAGTACTGCAGCAATAATGGCACGGTCGTAGATTGGAGATGCGATACGCATCAAATGATGAAAGTGCAGGGCAGGGCAGGGATGCTGGCTTGGTTAGCACCGAGAATTGTCGTACCGTGGCCGTAGACTGCAGTAAAGTACGCCAGCCAACATCCTGCATCAGATTTTTGTACCGTCCGCGTCCATCGTGTGTGCGCGCGTCCCCTCAAAGCAACGCAGTAGAAGAAATATTTTGTGACCGCTGTTGATAAACATTTTATAATTACATTTTAGTCATTGTAACATTGGCATTGGCAGTGCGACCTGATAATGCACTGTTTAGGTACGAGATTAAAGATTCAGACAGATAAGGCCGGCCGGCTGATTCTCAAATGTCTAATTTTTGCTTTGCGATCACGGACGCAGTGACATCGTGCATGGCAGAGGACTGGCTGCGTTCTCATTCTTGTCGTTGGATGGCTTTCCTGTTTTTTGCAGTGGGCACGTGTGCATCATAAGCGCTTGTATTGTTCGCCATCATTACCTTTAGTTCCTGTCTGTTATTATCGAACAATAGAACTCAATGCGTGATGGTATCAGACAGCGCAATCGAAAATTCTGCATCAATCGTGCACTTGAGACTTATAAGATCAAATTCACGTAGCAGCTCAGGTATCACCCGTAGCCAAATGCATGTGCTTCAGAAAGGAAACCTTTCAATAAATTAATCTTTGTTTCTAGAATTTTTAAATGTGTATTCGGCGTTGATGGGTTAATCGAAATCATTGCGGTCATAATTTTTGTATAAGTTTAAATGGAAGGAAGGTGAAAGAAGCGAGAAAAAGTGTAGGCACAATCCGACAAGTATCCTAAGTAGGCAGTTGGAATGAACATTTGTTGATGGAATAAGATCCGCAACTGTTCTGCTGGACCCCCTGCTTGTCAGGTTAAGCTTAGTGAGTAGCTTAATTGAGTGATTCAACAAGAAACGGGCAGGCAGGGCCGTGCTCGAGAGCAAAGAAGGATTTTAGTTCAATATTTACCGTGCACCGTGTGTAATGTTTGCTCACGGTGATGATGAGGGAAAGACGTGGTGCGGCAATCTGTTACCTTATACGACTCGCACTTTCACGCCAGGGCGAAGGTGATTTTAAGCTTTTCACTGCTCACTCAAAATTAACGCGTTCCAATCTTAAAATTCTTGTGCTAAACTTTGATAAGAGCCTGGCTGGCATGTGAAAAGCACAACTGGGAAGGATATTGCACAGGAAATCAGGGGTTGAGCTGAGATGAACGATGGACATGAACTCCGTGCCGGGCGCCTTTCATGCTTGGTTCAATCTATCACTGGCCTGTTGTTGTGATGTGACATTGAATGATTTCTCAACTTTTGCCTTTCACGTTTAAAGAAATGCTCACCTTTCACCGAGACCGGATCGAGAAGAGTTCAGGAGTTGTTTTCCCTTCGTCAGGAGCCATGAACGTAAAATAAATGTATGGTCGGTCCGACTTTTCTTCTTTGCTGTCTTCACGCTTGACTGACTTGCGTTGCAGGAAGATCGCTCCGAATCACGATCCTTCTTCTACCTTCATATTTCATTCCCTTTTGCGATGCGATTCTTCGAAAATTTCATTTACGATAAAAGTGGCATGCACTGCAGGTACGCGTGTTGAAATCAAGGCTGAAGGTGCACGGGAGGGAAGGGAAGGGAAGCAAATGGAGATAGAAATTGACAAGACAATGAGCGAATAGGGAATTAAATGCGCACTCTGATGTCAGAAGAACACGGTGCAGTCGTAGAGAAAGAAAGTAAAAGAAAGTTGAATGAGAAAAGAATAAAGTTGGTTTCTGTCCCGGATTTGTAGAAGAAGTTTCAAAATACCTTTCAAGATGGTTACAATGTAATTATCTTTGCTAAATGGGGTCGCTTCTATAAACGTGTTTTCTAGCTTGGTACAAGATCTTTGATCACTGTGCAAACTGTATGCTTCTTTCGGGCAATCTTTTATTACGCATCCTGGCCTATAAACTTGTTCTTGCTCCTCCACCAACTTTACTTTATGCCTTTTCTTCTAACGCTGTGAGGATATTATTCGCTACTCAATACCAAATTAACTACCTTGCGATCCTGTGCCAAGCGTCAAGCCAATTCCGCCTACAAGCAAGTGAAAACAACCCGGCTCCACGCTCACTTTTACGATTGTTGTCAGGCGGACAGGAAACATTGTGTCCGGATTGCAGAAATCTTGAGACGTGAATTTTGGCGATAAAACTCCCGGCCGGGCCGGTATATCACCGGTAATCAAGAAAGATCGTAAAAATTCTTATGCTTTGATGATCGTTATGGGAGAGGCAAGCAAATGCAAGGTTGGCATGTGCAGAAATGCGTAACGAATTGCTATTGCTTTCGCTTTGGCGGCGAGTGTGCAGTGCGGGGAGGCAAAATCTGCCAATAAAAATGGTACAATTACAACAGCGTTACTTTTGCTCCAGCGATCACCTCAGTACCTGCACGGAGCACCGTTTCATAACTGGTTGCTGACGTGAGTATCTGCTCCAGATGAAGATGGGAGGTGATGATAACATTATATCGCATATTGGACTCCTCAAGTACCATTTTATGGTCGTTGCGGTTTCATACATGTAGGCTCTCTTGTGCACGTAAAGCGCAACGTAGCGTATTGCGTCTGTAATATAAGTGCTCTTCTGGACTTTCGATTGGGTTGGGAAAATATGAATTGTCATTTTTACAATCTCTGAAGACGACGGCAACGGCGGCCGAGATCCGTTCGTTCGCTCGTCAGTCGTCAAAATGCCCGACCGCCATCAAATGTCGCGCTGTACTGCGCCGTGGGCTGCTGCTTTGAGTGTCCATCAATTTTGAAATAAACGGTCACGGCAGTATCTATAATAATAATTCTCCAATCTTGTGGTGGATTCCGCTCCTTCCTTTGTATTTATATCGGCCGATAATTTTGTTAGGGTGTCAACATAGGGAATTAACATGGGCGATTTGACACTGACGGCTGTGAGTTGATCAACTCATTTTTTGATGCTCCACAAACCACTTCAACGACGTCCGTATATTTCATACAAGGTATAAATAGAGACTCCTCGATCACAGTTGGTGTCGCATTTTTCAAGCACATCAAAAGAATACATCAGGAGCAAATCGAAAAGTCAGAAGAATTCTACGATCCCTTTCAGTTGACCACAAAGATGTCCAAACACCCGTTCAAGATTCTTATCTTGAACACCCGTTTACTTATCTGTTAATTTTGCATCAATTATGCTACCATGCTGCAATGAATACACGTTGCATTTAAATATTATCCATTTTACGGTTCAGTAATGTATTTCCAAGATGACACCGCCTTCCGCTTGTGATGGCATTTGGTATATTTTATGCTTGAAGAAAAATAGATGAGAACGAAGGAGGAAAACAATGTACTTCGCGTTCATGCAATATATCTACTTTACGAGTGAATTGATTCATTGCGCCTATTAGAGTGAGCTCCAGTTTTAGATTTTTAACAGTGAGTAGGCAGCGACCGCGCAACTTGGTTGTGCCGACCTGCTAGTGTTTAAAGAAAAGACATTTTGCTTGTACGGGAATTGCAATCACATCTTTGACATTGTACGTTTGGAAGCGTAATACTGGAATTGGTTTTGTTACCTAACTCGCAGAGTAGTACAAAATGTGCCATATGGTATAATTTTTTGCCCGTTCAGACTTCAACTCGAAATTTTCATATTCACCGTCTGGAGCCCAGCGCAGCAGCCCAGTCATCAATTTCCCCTTCTCGCTTAAAATACAAATCACTTTTTTCATTTCTCAATGGACACACGGACTGGCTGGCAATAGTAACGCATTCATACTCGTCCGTAGGTATTAACCGTTCGTGCAGCCCGAACTGTGCTTCTGACCGACCGGGTCTGATTTGATTTTACATATTCTGAACAAAGGCCTGCTGGCTTCTTGTCACAAAAGGTAATTTCGGTGGTTCCCAATCTAATCTTTTTTGTCACATCTGACCACATATCACAAGCACCATCTCGCTCGCGCACCACACATGCGAAAACCAATCAAGAATCTGTCGCGCTGCGTCCCCGCGTCCTCGTCCATGGCATGTAATCTTATTCAAATCACTGCCTTCAATTCCCTGAGAGCTGTCAGTGTCCAGCTTGAGCGTTGTGCGAATTGTATTAAATCTTAAACACGCCACATGGTTTGGTCTCTGGTCGTAAGTCCAGCCGCTGCGCTGATGTGGCCACATTTTGCCCAATTTACAATTTTACAGAAATTCATTTTCACTCGTTATCGCACAGAACACGGCCTGTGAATTTGTGCAAATTCCTGTGGTCGTGATGCACATAATGAGCCAAAGACGTGTCATATAAATATGCATTATCTGTCTTCTCTCGTTGCGAAATCATAAAAAGTAGACAAATGCCATTAGACGCGAGTATTGAGTAGACCAGTCGGAGGACGGGTAGGAACGAGGACAGCGCAAATTTCATAAATTTGGTGGCGTGTCTTGCTCGTCTGAATTTTTCTCATCTTTTTCTTGAAAACGGAGATCTTCTTTCTTTCCGTAACCCAATAGAGCACAGGGCTAATAATGCGGTATGTGGATTTGGGTTGGCAGCCGAAACCGAAGGAACTTTATCTGTTTTGTGTAAAGAGACAAAAACTAAAATGGTTTTAATGGATGGACCCACAACGAGGAGAGGAATGCAGGATAAACAGAAGGGGCAATGTTGCAGTAAAACTAAAACCAAGTCAGTCACCTGCACTTCTTCCCATAACGTATGCCCATGCTCGTTTTGTCTGTCCAATTCGTGTGCCAAAACACCAAATTACACCACCAATTACGCACGTACAAGATTTGGTAATATTTTACGCTCGACACGAGCATCCAGGTCACTCCGAGACTGAAATTGTTTAATGCGCTGCTATTTACTTGACGGATTTTATTCTCTGCGTGACATTTTCCGTTTCCCTCATACGGGAACACGACCGTAAGTGCCTTGCATTACCTATTTAGCGTGTTCCGACAGCAAAAGCTCGTGCCAGGTGACATTCAATCCTAATCCAATATTTACTGCGAAATTCTGCTCCAACGCCAGTGACCTGAGGCCAGCTTAATAACTTTTCACGTTTCTACTCTGCTATACTAATATTGACAAGCTTTCATTCCCATCCCAATTGCTATTGCGGGATTAGCAGTAAATTGGTTCGATATTTCTTCCCTTGCCCGCTGGTCATTTTGGGGTCGGATTGCTGGTTGAGCTTTGCTCGGTTAACTGGCCAGCCACCTCTCACTATTGCAGGTACGCGCACGCGGACGATCATGCGTATTGAAGTAAGGAAGCTGCCTTTTGTCAGGGTGCTGGTTTTGGTGTTTGCGTTAAAAATTCGTTGATTTCGTAGAAATGCCTATGCAAAGAGTGTCCATCCGTGAGATTATTAATTCGGTTCTGAATTTTGGTAAACAAAAGTGCTGTGCTTTTTGTTCGATTTAAATCCTGGCAGATATGCAGCTTAATTTTTTCACAATAATATTTCTACAGGAGATCAAGAAGTTGTAGAAGATGTCACTAGTATATAAATTAAAGCTAATGTTGGAAACTGGTACTAATTCATGATTCATGAAAGTTCAAGTACAACATGCGAGTAAAAGCAAGATACAAGATTGATTGGGCATTAATTCAATTCAGAGATCCAAGGTGATGATGAGTGTCAACACCGCACCTACCATCGACACGGGGGTCTAGCTTTTGTAAAGGATTTCTTTCGCTTTGGTAGATCTTGTTCCGCAGAAAAGATAATTGGAACCGAATTGTTTCGGATGTGTTCTGAATAACATTAACGCGAGTTATTTGAGGGGAGGCCGGCTGTGCTGCGCTACGCTGCTGAAATGAATTGAAGGTATACGCTTAACTATCGGGGAATAAGTATATTTCTGTGTGCAGAGCAGCAAAGATGAAGCGACGGGTCGACGGATGGAGAAATCCTCACGGTGCGCGTTGATTGTACATGTCCATTTAATGGATTCCTTTGGGATGATAATGATGGTGTGTGAGTTGAGAGATGTGCGGGAAGGGATGCTCATGTTGGTGCTGACGAAGCTTTCGGCTACAAATGAAGTCACGCCAAGCCTGGCTTGGAGGGGTTTCGCATTTACACTTTGCACTGACTGAACGCCGTGCCGCGTTCATGATCACTCACGGGCACGGCTTCTGTAATGTAAGGTAAAAGGAGCCAAGGCAAGGCAAGAAAGATTTTTAGATGCCGAAAGAGCGTCTGTGATGCACAACACTCATGGCACGCTGGAGAAGGTGAGCTTTCCGGATAAATTCTATCGCATCAGTTGTCTGTCTGTCTACAGATTCTTGCAATGATGCGTTGCACACCGCATCGGGCGATGATGATGATGAGGATGACTGTGATGAGCAAAGAGCAGAGCGGATTCATGCGGGTGAAAAAGGAGAAGGCTTTCTTTGTATAAATATTCGGTATGATTATGAAAGGAGAACGCGGAATATTTTAGCAGGCGTTCCTCCACGCGGGCGAGATCATCCGCCTTACCTTTTGAAACTGATAGCACGGTGAGTGCCGCCGCCGCCGCGACTCTAGAATCAATATTATAACTTGCGAGCGTGCTCGCAAACGCAATCTTTCATTACATACCTTCAGTTTCCTTTCCACCTCCACACACATGTTAACAAAAGGTAGAGAGACTGTGTAAATAAACTGATGCACCTCGGCATCAGCAAAGGCAAAGCGACATTAGTCGAACACGCCGCTTTTACTTAGCATAATGTAGCTCGGAGATCAGATTGGGCTTCACGGTGTGGTGTTTGATATGCAGCAGATTTCTTCGCAAGGATCTTTCTCAACGACTCAAAGACTGGAGCTGTAACGTAACGAGGAGTCGAGGAAAGAGTAAAGATGACAACATTGAAGGACAAAAGAAAGAAGCATGAAAAGGTAGGAGGCACTATGCGAAAGACGAAGAATGAAAGACGACCCATACAAATCTCTTCAACCGTGCAACACCTTCGTCCTCCATTTCCATTTAGCACACCTGACATGCACCGCTGGTCGTGAAGGCAGCGTAGGAGTTGGACTCAGAATTGATTTCTAATATTCTTGAGTCGAGTAGAATCGTTGTGTGGTCTTGGTCTTGATTTCCATTCGTCCTCGCTCCGTCTGGCGTGCAATATGGTTCATTTGACATTAAATCAATGGTCAATCAGGTATAAAATGTATAGCAGCACGACCCATGAGGCCTACGGCAAGCAATCCCAAATTAGATTGAAACGTCGCCCATGACACTGCCTGCTTGCTTGGTGGCACTCGAGGCGAGATTTAATTTGTAGTTGCCTCGAGTTCCAATCCAACTTTTGTGGCGATGGCGGCGGCTCGTTCGCTAATTAATTACCAAGTCAAAGTCAATCTCTGAGAAGTTGAAGTGAACCACCGCCATCGCCATCCACCAATTCATTTGAAGGTACTCGTGCTCTAGTCGTGGAATGCCATGGAAAGGTGAGCCCGGGTATTTATTGTGGATGACGGCAACGGCAGGGGAATGCGAGAGAAAGACAAGGACCACTTGAAACTTTTTGGCATTATTGATTTTGGTTGAGGTGCGAATGCGAATGAAAATAGTTTTGAACACGGCATGGACGAGACGAAGAGCATTCCAGCAAAGAGCCAGCAGCAGACGGGCAATAAGAATAAGACGAAGCGACGGACCTAAGTGGATTGAGAGAAAGCAGACACGAAGTACGGCAAAGGTGCGTCACCTGTTCAACACGTTTAACGTTTCCTTTCACGCTCTCAATCAAGAAGGAAGAGTTTGTTCTGTTCTGCTTACATCCTTTGGGAATACCAATTCCTGGACGACCAACCTGAACGCTGCTGCTGCTGTAAAGGCATGAGAAGCGCAAGCAGATACCAAACAACGTACGCTTACGCTTTCAAACTTAGCTGAAACTTTCTCAACTGTTGAACCCGTCGGGTTGAACAAGACAGTTTGTACTGCCTCGTTTTGTGTATCTGGCAGTGCGAATAGCTGAAATAACCAATAGGCCAAAAACAATCGTATCAATTGTATCACCTCACCTTCAGCAAATTAAACAGAGAGACATGAACATTTGCATTGGAATGCGTGCAACTCAAGTCAAGTCACTGAACTCGAAACCTTCTTTTACTCTTTTCTTGCATTTCAACCGTACGCTTGTACGAGGAAGTGTTTAAATGAAGTCTTTTTCATAACAAAAAGCTAAACTTTTAATTCCATTACTTCACCGACTCCATTCGTAGGAATTCGCGCCTCTGGCTCACCTTTTCATTGTGCTAAATTATGAGGAAGTGTGGAACCGTGTTGCTGGTGAAATGTACACGTCGGAGTGGAAGAAACGCGGACGCGTGAATATTATAAAGTGATTATCTCGCAACTTTTCACATTTTTTGGTACTTGCCAAAAAACTTTGAGCGAGAATGATTATGGCTATAGTCCAACATTTATATTCATTACGTGCATTAACAGTTTTGTCCTGTTTACGAAATTGTGAGGAACCTGCCCTCCTGGCATGCTTTAATTGAGACTTGATTAATTCGGTCTAATGAGTACATATTTCTTTGGAAATTGGCCGCCGGCAGTCCACGTCCCGAAAAACAATTACGCTACAATGGCAGTAAATCTTGAGGAAAGAGAATAGACTGGACAACGATGCGCTACTTTATTGCGTACGAGTGGCCATAAAGTGATCATATCTCCGCCTGGCACGTCGTATTTGTCTCGCAAACGTAGTTTCCATGTCGCTCAAGTATTCATTAACTTGGTGCCGTGACCAGATAACAATAAAGTACGAATGATAATGGCATTCGAAAAGCTTACGGCCGGCCATTAATTCGAGGTCGTCTGTTCTTGAAAGTATTAACAAAAGACATTTCAGTTTTCTGGGGTCACTCTCTCCATACAATAAATTAATTTGTACAAGAACGGGTAATGTTGTTGCGAAACTCATACAGGAACGCGAAGCGAAGCACATACTCGAATTCCCGAATGCCAACATTGGCCGAGCGAGAGGAAGGAGTAACAGTAACACATGAACGATGAACGTCAAATGGCAATTGCCATTAATTAAACTCAATTTAAGCTGACAAGACGAGCTGCAATAAGCAGAAGCACGAACGTCGGCATGCTCATACGTGCGTGAGTTCACCTACCGACAGCCAGCAGAGGCGTTGAGATGCCAAATAGCAGAATTAAAACTAATTGATGGGTAGTAGAGTCATGCTAGCATGGCAGACCATCGCATGGGCTCAGGAGGCATTTTATGATGAGAACTTTAATTTAATAAACAACGTAGAAAATTTATCCAACCCTGTTGTGGGTCCGTATTGTTATTTTATTGTTAACATTTTAATATCTTTCGCACTACACCGATGAGGCTCATTATCCGCTGAGAAGTGACAACCTCGGCATCATTTGAACGTTGAACTGTAAATTGAGAATTCTTCAAATTCGATGAATGAACATCGAACAGGCGTCTCACTTGCTTGCAATGCAACCGGCATGGCATGGCATGGCATATTGCATTTGACTGGAGATCTCGATCTGGGGATGCAATTTACCACTTATACCATCAATTCATGAAGCGAAGGACCCTCAAGTCATTGAGCATACCTTTTATGTGCTCGTTTTATTAATGAAATTCAGAAACAAGGCAGAAGGTACTGATAAGCGAAGAGGGAATGCAAAATCCACGTACTCGAACTTCTCCCGGGATTTTGAAAAAACGGACATGGGGAATTGTGCAAAGTACGAGATGGCCGGAGATGGAGAGATGCGAGCATAGTGCAGTGCGCACCATCCTCGGTGCTTTCCAGTGCGATATGAAGGTAGATTCAGATTTTAGCTGCAGCAGCCGGGCAGGAGGGGAACCGTCACCGTCCTCGTCACAAAGGGTCAATTTTGTTTGAGGACACATTTATGCGATGTCGTTGTTGCACCGTTCGCATGTGACACAAGGGACACTTTGTTGGGAACACGCGACGTGCGTCGGCTTGATTTCGTGCGCACACACGGCTCGGCTTCGAATACAAAAGACTCACTTTTATTTTGTGCAGGGCTCGTGTGCTGTGCGTCACGAGCGTGATGGTTAATTTTTCCCTGAGCACTGCACACGGGATACGGTACTGATTTTCAATTTCAGGCAGCGCTTTATCTTCTGGCCGGAATTGGCACTTGTATCCACTTGGCAGGGCTGTTTCTGAGCTGGGGAACTTTGAATCTGTGCAACTAACGACTAAACAGCATTGAGAGAGATAGGAAAATATTCCTGAAACAATTGCGTCGATGCGATCTTGCAAATAGAGTTCGAAATACGGACTAACTTTGTGATCACCGTTCAAAATCTTTGCCGAGATAGGTTACTATGGCGTATTCAGTGCAGGTTATTGAATTTGATAGGAGTTTAACAGGACTGATAGAAGTTCCCAATCTCTGCTAATGGCAGGTAAAATTGTCCCGGGTTTTAACCGGTCCAATTCCTGCACACGCTCTGCTCTGTTGTTCTACTGAACAAACCAAAGGTAATGAACCGTGCACATTAAAATAAACGCAGACCCAATCTCTCATACAAAAGCCCGCACCGAACAATGGGAAGTCTCACCTGGCCATGGACAAACCTTTCTCTTCATTCATAAACTCCCCCTGCGATGTCTGATTTCAACTGAAAAATCTTTTTTTCAATTAACCGTCCGCCTCACCCGCAGCCAAACGTGTGCCTGCCTGCCGTCCCTACGCTGCGTTCTCTTTCATGTACAGTATCTTTGATCTCTTTGAATGAACTTTTATGTTCACTTTTATCTGTACGCATTCACCTATGTCAAATTCCATCTCTTTTGTGTAACTTTTTTCTTTCTGCATCTCAATCGGATCAGCGGCCGTGATTATACACACAGAACTGGTTTACTCCTTGTGTTAGTTTGTTTTTTAAATTACATAATGTATTATATTTCCACGTACAATTGACGCACGCGCAGAGGCAGCACGGGAGATCAGCCACGAGCCAGCAGCCAGAGTCGGACTCCACTTTCATTCATGCAGAATTATAATTACATACCTTTCATTTGCAGAACACAAAGGGGGGATTGAGATCAGTTTTAGTACATTCTATTCAATGGTTTTGCACGTTTGGCCGTTTAACCTCGAAGCAATGAGATTAAAATTCTGTTTTCACACCTGCGTCAATGCAGTTTTATCATTGCTTGCCTGCAAAAGTGGTAGGCATCAACAGTAGTGGCGGTCTGTTATAAGAGCCGAACAGTAAATGGTGATGACTTGGGGCTTCGCGACAACAATCCACCTGAGTTGCGAGTCCCAAGCTGTCGCTGTCGTGATTGAATGCGAATCAAGCAAAGGAGGTTCGTAGTGGAAGTTGAGACCGAGAAGTGGTTATACCGTAATGTGAATAAAGCAGGTACATAATAATATGAGGTTTACATTTCGCATTTGAGGACTTGAGGAGTGCTCCTCGGGGAGTCGTTCGTAAGAACCGTCGCGTCGCACCGTGCCGGCCTCATATCTCGCTTTCTTTCTCATAGCATGGTGCAAGCATGACGACCAAACGAGGGCCAATTCTCTTTGACAAGTATCTCCTTGCGGACTGATACCCAAATCTACTTATCTTTCTCCCTCCTCGCAACATGAAAGAAATGAACCTGTCTCCCAAATCTCTTTTCTTTAATGTACACTCACAGGTCTGCACTCACCTCCCATATCAACGATTTAGTTTCATCCAAATTGCAATTTATACTTGTACGAAATCTGGTCCTTTTCTGTTACCTTTTCTCTTGCCGGGCCTTGTCTACGGTGGCCCGAGATCCCGCATCGTCATCGAGATGTATTTGTGCGTGGCATGGTATAATAAATCAAAATTACGAGGGTAAACCTACTCGTAATGCGGTTTGAGACTTTCTCGGATTTCTGGAACTCGTATCGCTGCCCTTCGCGACAGGAAGGAGCCCTTCAAATAAACAGGAAGCAATGAATATTTGATTGAAGGTCTTGAATATGACAACGATTATTCTCTCAGAATCCAGTTTCAAGTTCCACGAAGTGCTGGTTTCTATGATTCTTCAATGCCAGTTATTTTTCACAATTTTGAGCCTAATATGCAACAGTAAGCGAAGGTTCATTTCAGGGTAACCAAGGTTCTGGGTAAAATCCGAGTCTGTGATTATGAAGGAAGGTGAATCATCATGATTTAACTCATTAGCAGGTAATCCTTTCCAAGTGTCTTCAGTTGGATTTCTTAGCTAGACTCTAAGACACTCTTTACTATAATCCCCAATAATTATTTTTGTTCCTCATTATTTCCTTGACCATGGCCAACAGCGTTAGTATCACCTTTTTCGCTTATCTTTTAGCCGACTTCCAAACTCATCTGTTCGGTAATTGATAACAGCGTCCCACATATTGAGTCCACATGTGGTCCTACTTTCCAGTGTTTGTATTGGACTGGACTAACAATAAACGGAAAGGTACAAAGTGTAGGCGATAAAGATAAGGTCCATGTTAATAATAGCTACCTGAGTTAACAAACATACACTTTACGGTACGCACATCCATCGACTCAGAGTTGAGTCGGCACTAATTTAGAACTGAATTGATGTTATTGTTGAGCTCAATGGAGTGAGTCATAACTCCGTCGTTGTCGTGGTCGTGTAGTGGATTACGTTGACCTTTCCCTTCTTTATTTACTCATCACAGTGGTGTTTATGTTAACAATCAATAGCAAAAGCAAAGGACTGGCTTCGAGTCGAGTACTGTCTTGTCTTGACTTGATGTGAATTGAGATTTCTAATTAACTTCGTCCGTGTATAAACTTCAGTGCTCTCGAGTTCTTTGTTCTCTGAATGTGCCCGTGATCAAACTTTCGCACTTAATTATTCCAAATTTGATTTCTGCGGTGCCGTTTTGTAATTCATAATCATTGCACGTCCAAGAAATTACGGAACTTCATTTTCCAATTCCCACCTTGCCAAGACACAGGACCAGAGACTTGCAGCTAGTTGACTCAAGGCAAGGTTTCCAAGAAGAGGGCAGCCGGGCAGGGTATCTTGTTTGAAGATCCTCCAAGTCGATATTTAGCATAACAGCCGTGTGCAGAGGTACGTACGTGTGAAGTTTCCTTTATAGATTAATTAATGTGCTCGAATCCCATAATATCTCCATGATTCCATTTGGAAATCCATTTCTTTCTTCTACAACTTTATGCCGCTCTCACTCGAGTAGCCAAATTTCATGAATAAATTAAGAGAATGCGGTACTAATAATAAAGTGCGACCTGAATAATAAGAAAACTTCGGGACAAGGTATTTGGCATTTCACACTTTACACGTTGCACCGTAACGAGTGTTCTTATAATACATAATACATTACATGTGCATGTTCAGGCTTCAGCGTAAATTCTCCGAGACGTGAGGGCTTGGAACAGGATTTGGAAATGAAATCTCTCACCTTCACCTTTCCACAACCATAAAACTGAATGAGAAATCGTAAAATGAATTTGTAAGCAGCGAATATTCTGCGGAGATGAGGTGTGGGGTACAGAGCAGGAGTTGCGTGAGGTGTGAAGGTGTGAACAGCCTGCAGAGAGATTCAGAGAGTCTGAGAGCAGGAGAGAGCGAGACTGTGACTTCCTTCCTTCCGATTTGCCTTCATCCTACGCGGACTGCTTGAGGAGAATAAGCCCGATCATAATTCAGGTTGAAGTGGCTTAGCTTGTGCGCACCTTGCAGCAGTCGGTGTTGGAGTGGGAAGGTGAGAATAAGATTTTGTAGCCCAAAGATCGATAGAACTTGTACTTCTGTGACTACCTGCATCTTTCTACTGTGTGGGTAGCCACGCAAGGTCCGGAGTCGTCGCGCGTCCTGTGTCGCGACGTCGAATTAATTCACTTTCACAATCCTCTGTTGTTGTTGACAATCTTACTTGGAGTTTCTGGAGACATGGACAATTTCAGTAAAAGTTGTAGCTAGCCAGGCAAGACAAGGCAATGCGACAATAGTCTGCTTGACTGAGCAGCGAAAAAAATATTATGGGTGATATGGGCAAAGGTGGAATAATCATCATACATACGATGCCTAATGTTATGTAATATGGATGAAGTCGGCGTAGAGAAAGAAAGACTCACCGTCGCCGTGTGCCGTGCTGTGTAAGAAGCATAGAGGATAAATGTGTAGTTTATCTCAATGTGAAATCAGTTCATTTCCCTTGGAAATTGAGAAAGAGAAATGGTTGCTTGGATCACTGGCTTGGCTTGGCTGGCGCGGTGGTACGCGGTCCATGCATGGCATGGCGTACGTACGCGCGCAGTGTCCATGAATACATCTCCGCTGCATTGTGAGGCACGGCAGCAATGACAAAGTACGGTTGTGGCCGAGGAAAGAGATCATTTTATGGTGGAATGTTTCGGAGATAGGAAGGACAATGTCGTACGTAGTTTGTGCCCAGCGCACAGCGGCACTTGACTTTATTCTTGGCTTGGTGCTTGGCGCGACAACGCTGGGAATTCAGTTGGAAATAATTCACGTAGAGCAGCACGAGCACGGGGAAGGTGAATCATAATACCTTCACATCGGAGATTTGTAATAGAAAAGGTAAAATAGTTGGTAGTTGGTGGCTGGTCTCCTCGCCCGTATGATATTAATGCTTTCTCATCTTGCTGGCGTTGCACTGACTGCACAAGAAGTGTATATATTTTGTATCAAGCGGAATGAGAGTGACACTTTTTGGGCCGGCTCCAAAACTCATAGCACGAGGATTCATTTGCACACTAAATCTGCATTGAAATGTCATATTATATGAAATGCAATCAGATATCCGCTCAAGTCGACGTGCAGAGGATTCTATGACCCATATTATTATCGCTCCGTTTTATTCATGAAGCGCCCGCTTTACGAGCCACATCAGAATCTTGGCTCCGTTTCTTAATATCAAAGATCAAGGTAGCATGGCAGGAGCAGGCAATTGCGTCCTCAGATGAGTTCCGTGGTTCCATTATTCCGAAATACCTTTTCTTATTAAAAGACAAAAGATCGTCTTTTCTTGTTCCCATTCTTATGACAAAGGGTCTCGTAAGTCGTAATGGCGAAATTGCATCGGGCGCTTGGCTTGGCTTCGCCGGTGCTCCATGCTAAGCTGTAATATCTCATTTATTCAATTTCATTGCCTATACGTGCTTAGCACGGTGCACGTCGCACTTTACACTGGTACGGGTTTGTACCCGGACGTGAATTGGATGCTCAGATACTGGTCGGTCGGAATGCCCAAGAGATGAAAGCCTGCGAGCGAGCGATTATAAATAATGGCCGGTGAGATTCGATTCCTGTGCTTGCTCCATCTGCATCCTTCTCCGGTCAGCTTAAAACCGACTGCCCGAACCCACTTATTAGCATTCATACCTTCGCACGTATTCCGCTCCGACTCCAGGCCGCACTTTAGATTCATCCCAAGTGGCTCGACTGCTCACAGGAAGTGAAAAGAAAACCAAATGTGAATCAATTTGGAGCGGAGTATCTTTTACAAGCGCAGGCTGTAAAAATAAAATCTCACTTGAGTGAGTGCATATTTTATTCTCGCAAATCCTTTCCGAGCAGGCCGCACTGCTTCTTCCATCACGCTTGGGTAGGCGCCGAGGTTCAGTTAAAAAGGAATTGCATATGCCGTGATCATTGAATACTTGAGCAGCATTTCGTATCCAATCAATGCCGAGCTCGCTTACGTGTGGGTGCAAAGAGCATCAATTTAATGGCGAGGCAGAGTCCCGGCTGGCCGTGGCCGTGCGCGGCTGTGGTGAATTAGTTTAAAAAGGTACGTCTTGTATTCATGTCAAGACTCTCGACTCGGTTGCTGATAATGTCTTCATTTTCTTCTTGATTCCCAACGTAGCACACGGAACACGTAATTCGAAGCCTGCTCGCATTATTATTGCACTGTTTTTCTCATCAAACGAGAGAAAATGGTCTCTAACGAATTGCCGAGTCGAGTTGAGCGAAGCAGAGAAGCAACCGGATGGAATCTTGGTGAGGTGTGAATGTGAATTGCATTCTAAAACGCTGCCATCCTATAACAAAGTTTATCATCCGAATGCAAATTGTCGTACTTTTCACTGTTCGTGTACTTGTGCCCAAGTGTTTGCTTGCATCAGCATACCGAATCACCAAAGCAGGATCAGAAGCAGGAGGAAGGGTTCAGGAACGAGTCGCAATGCACCTTATAATATATTTTTATAACATCATCATCTACACACAAAATGCAATAAAGAATGTGCGGAAAGACATTTTCTTTTCTCAGCCTTTCATTAATCTTGCATTCGTCCGCGTTTCGTGGGCTTAACGATTGAGGCGTGCCACATAGCGTAGCCGTGGCCATGCTAAGCAAGCAGGGCTGTGAATGGTTTAATAATTAAGGCAAAGGTGATAGCAAATTGAACTAGCACGATTTGAAAGCCAAAATGTAGACAGACAGTTATTTCGACGGTGAGAAGATGATCCAGACAGATCTAGCTCCCCAATTTCTAGCGTATCGCACCGTGCATTACTGCTTGGATTTATGTAAATAAATGAGACCACCGCAGCAGTAAATAACGTACCTCAAGTTCCCCACTTGCATTTGTCGTGTGTCAGTCCGTCTAGTCCGCGATAACATGTGTTTATATTTTGTGAGCATTTGAAGTGGTGCAGTGGAAATATTCAACATTCAACATTTTTGTTTTGTTTCAATTAACCATTTTTCATATTTCATGTCTCACTACACCAGCGCCAACGTTTCGTATTCGGTTACATCTTAATATTACGGCTAAGATGTTGGTGGTTCAATTAAGAACCGCACTGCCTAAGCTCCGAAGGATGAGAGCAGACGACCAAGTCAATTCCCATGCACTGGCCCGGTGCATCTGTTCTTGATTCTTCAATTCACTTTTACACACATTACATGTAGCGATTAAAGTAAAGACTTGACTCACTGGCAGAAAAGCATAAGCAGATGTATCAATTTCAGAATATCAAACTGATATATCTTCATTTCACGTCAAGTCTTAATTCTAAATACTCATACATATGTTATTACGGATTTCGAACACCAGAAGCTGAAATCTGAAACTTTCGTATTGGATGAGTTGACAGTTACGGCCATGAGTGCGAGCAACGATCTACCTTCTGGGTTCGAATGAACTGATATTCAGTTCTCGTCAGAAGCAGATAATTAAGAAAAAGGAACGACGAGCAGTAGGAAAGAGTTGAGATTTTCCACTTTGAACCCCAAACTGATAAGAATCGGAAATTGTGATTGGAATGTTGGTTGAAGTGAAAGTAACCAGATGAAGACGACGTTTCCTGCCTGCTTTAATAAAGTTTTAGCTGTTACTTGAATCTCAGTAGCAGTCACAGTCACACCTTAATGAGGTGGCTTATCTTCGCCCAACAATCTCAAATAAAACAGAAACAGAAATCAAGTCAGGATGAAGCGCTTCTTGCAGGAAGGGAAAAGAGATGAGAAAAAGGGTTTGGGTGATTCATGATCTTTCTCTCCGGTGCTGTACTAGTACGACAGGCATGGCCACGGCCACATAATGGGAATTGAAGATGCGACGAGTTTTAATTGAAAATAGAATAGAATAGCTTCCATGTGATAATACACACTACAAAAATGCACACTCTAGAATACATACCCAAAAATGCACAATCCAGAATGCATAAAAATACTCCTCGAGGTTCGAGTAAACAAAAACTGCAGGAGCAGTTGACGGTCGTACTGTATGTAGTGTGAGTAAAAATTCGATCATTGTGCCCAATATTCGATAAAAGGAATAGCTCGTCCGTGCTGGTCACAAAATGCTCGGTGGAAGTTTTAAATTTCCGAGTGAGGTTGGGTTTGCAGGAGCAGCTAGTTTGACTTTACGCATGTGGTCATAGCTCTCGACGAATTCCATTCTGCAAACTGTGCACATCGTCGGAAAATTGCACTGTACAGTGCAATTGCAATATTGTAAGTACACAAATTGACAACAGCAGAAAGCTTAACTGAGCAAAGGCACCACAGATGCAGTCAAAGATTACAACAGAAACCCTCGTGGAGTATTTTTATGCCTTCTGGATTGTTCATTTTTGTGTGTGCATGTTTGGGTATGTATTCTGGAGTGTGCATTTTTGGGTGTGCATTTTTGGGTGTGCATTTTTGGGTGTGCATTCTTGAAATTTACATTTTGTAGTGTGCATTATCACCTGACACGATAGAATGTTGTCTGACAAGCGCCTCTTCGCTCTGCGCGGTTCCGCAGATAGCCTATGTCATCTGTTCCTGGAACAAAGTTCCATCACGACGCTGGATGCTGGAATCGAATCCTGGATTCTTAGTCTTCGTTCGTACTGCAAGTGCAGCGTCTGGAAGCGAACAAAGTGCGAGAGGAGGGAACGAGAGGGTGCGAGTACAGCTTTTTCGCGGTTCTGAGTAAAATCTCAATTTATTCTGTGCCGTTGTTGCCTAAACCCAAGCCGATGTCTCTGAAATGCATCTAGTGTGAGCTCGCGTATGGTATCTCGACTTCAACGCGTATGTGGAAAAATCCAATCTGAACCCTCGTATCGCATCGTGAGCAAAAACAGCACGGCAACTCGTGGAAATGTCGGAGGTCCATAAATATGTCGAAATCTTGATTAAATAAACAAGGACAAAATTACTGCCCGATGAAATGGGCCGTGTAAAACCTCATTCTCATCTTTATTCCCAACAGCAGCGGAAAACTCTCATGCCTGTGCTGCGCTACGTAAGTGCTGATTCAGTGCACTTCGTAATTTCCTTGTATTCTGTATTTTCAATTTACACGTGAACGATTTTCATTTCGTATTTCTGCCCTCCCTGCACTGCACTGCAATTGTCTACGTTCAATTACGGAATTGTAAAAAGCACAACTTAGGAGTTTTCGTTTCAAAATTTCATTTTTTATCAAATAATTGAACTCATCTCGACATCCGTTGACGGAGTCGAAAAGTTATAGCTACTAAAATCCGGAAACTTCACCAAAATTACTACTGCTGGTTGAACAAGTGAAGCAGTTGAGGAGGGACAATGACAGAATTTTTTTAAACTGCGCACTTAATTAAATGTTTACGATTTCCAACGTTCATGATTGCAGACGATTGCAATTATTACGCTTCATGCACATTTAATCATTACACTGAAGTCAGAGCAACTCGTGTGCTTAACGCATACAGGAAGATTGTACTCTAAATTGTTTGACATAACCATAACGTAATGGCTCCATTGTTGTTGTTGCACTGCGCACTTGTCGGACTTCACTCAACCATACAACATGCATGTGCTAACGCCAAGTCATTGATCGTTCGCGAGTAGGCAGCAAGCAGCATGAGAATGCCATGGTCGGACGAGACGAGAAAATGAGAGTACATGGTCAATGAATTTCCTGCTGTCCAGGGGGTTTCAAATAATTGATATTAGGTTTCTCTTCTGTGGCCGTGGCTGCACGGAAACCTTTTAGGCCGTACAATGCGGTCTCATCCTTTTGCTCTCATCCGCACATTAAGGGGTCCCACTTGCGAGCCGAGGCGACGCGGCACACGATCAGACCGACCGACCGACTTGTGGCAAAATAATCACAAAATGGCACAAGAGAAAAATACACGACGACCGATGACCAATTTTCTTCTCATTTCCACCCAAAACTTTCTCCGTCCCGAAACTTTGCCGTTTGTCCCGCTGTAATTTGCGGCCGCTTGTCTCAATTGTGTTTCCTGTTTGTGTGCGCGCGGCTATTATATAACAATATTATTCCAACAACTTTTCCCTTCGCACGGATCGCGTCGTGCTTGCTGTAGCAATAAATACTGCCAGTTCAGAGTCGCACAGTTGACCAAGTGGTTATTCCTCATTGATTATTATGGCTGCTCTTCTTGCGGCGACGGCGACGAGACGCGTGGACGAAAGTTTGGCAATTAGATTTAGTGTTTGAGGTATTGGATGAAGTTATCATCGTGTGACGATTATTATGGCCTGGCCACACCAGTCGCAGTCTTGAAGAAAACTTACGCACAGTCTGCCAATGCTGTTACCAGGCAATAAGTTTCGTTTCGTGGCCTCGACGCAATGATAAAGCGTTTAGTGTCTAGTAAATCTATTTTATGTTCTGGCAGCCCAAACATTGACTCGCATTAGCATCTTGGAAGGCACTGGGACGGGGACGCTTAGCCTTTATTTATTTATTCCGTGAATTTGACGAGATGAATTGAGAAGGCGTGATTGTGAAAGTCAAGAAGATGCAAATGAGAAGAGAAATCTTCATCCTGGCTCTGCGTCTCGTATCTTTACTCTGGCGCTCCGTGCTCCATAATCGCATTCGAAAGAAGAAGATGAATTGCTAAAGATTGTAATTTGTATTATTCAATGACTATCTCCTGTGCCTGTTTCGCTTTGAATAAACTTAAACTTTGTACCTACTAATAGCACAGCAAAATGCGCACGGCAGGGCAGGCAGGAAAGAGAGAAAGTCGAAACCATAAAAAGATTTCTGTGTAGTGGGAAATGGATAAGGTTAACCTTTACATTCGGAGTTAAAGTTTGAAGTTTTTCGACTCATCTTCCTCTTGTGCACGCTTTTGGGCATGTTACGGGGTTTCACGTTTAATTTATTGCCATGTGTCGGTTCTTTTGCAGAATTCAAATCTGCTGCAGGAAAGAGACAGAAAAGTAGAAAACAAATTATACTTTCTGCGCTCCCTGAGTCGAGCGCAGTTTTTGTGCTGTTTTGTACATGATCTTATTGTCTATTTCGTCCACATCAAATGCTGCTGCCTCTACTGCTGTCGGAGAAAGTTTAGGCAGGCAAAAAATCAGACAGACAGTGCCAACGGAAGTGCCGTAGTAATATAGCAATGCGAAGCAAAAAACGGAAGAAAGTATTCGGGAGTCGAGTCAAGGCTCTGGCCATGTCGTGTCCGTGTCCGCGTTAAGGAATGAGACTGATTTGTCTCATCTTGCGATGGCAAACCTGTTTAGTTCCACTGAATGATTTAACACAACAATACATGGCATGATGCGTGTGTATTATGATTCATTACTGCAGCCTTGTTGTAAGTGTTACAGCCATTCGATTCTTGCATATGAAGCTGCGAAATCAGTTTGCTATTTCCATGACAAGGTGGCCTTAATTTCATTAGTTTGAACAAATTGTCTTAAGAGAATAATTATTGTTGTCAGAGAATTGTTTCCAGACAAATGTTCCTTGACAAATGGTTCCATGTGAATTGTTTCTAGATCCTATTTCTATTTATTAGTAGAGTTTTAGATAAAATTTTGCTTCACCTTACAAATGCAATCCTTGCAGCTCCTGATGATTCCGTCGCAGTGCAATAACTTTAGGAATTTGATTTTGTATTTTTTGGCTCCTGGAAGACGAAAAGCCGTAATTGTTGAGCATTCAAAATAATATGACTTTTCTTTGTATACTTTGTTACTATTGTGGTTTTTGTTCAGCGACGCAGTTCTTGTGGCATAAAGCCCGCTGTAATGTCATTTATAGCACGGCGATGTACCAGTTTTAATGTTCTTGTAGAAGTTTGGTGCGTGTTCGAGGTTTAATACGGTGCACGAGGCAATTCTAGTTACTACCACGCTTTTCGCTATCCCAGAGTGAATCGCGCCGTGCCATCAAAATAAAAGAGAGCCACTTTACAAGAATTCAGTTTGTATTGTATTAGAATTTTATTATTATTATTATTACGACCATACAGCTCATTTTATTGCACTGCGAGCACAAGTACACGAATATTATTATATACCTTTGCCAAAAATTTGAGACGAGCCCACTTTACTTACAATTTATACAATTCCTTGTCCTCTGCGAGATTTCGCACATTAGTCGCATCGCCGAACAGTTTGCAGGTTAAATTAGTATCAGTTCGCTTAATGCAAGTCTGGTAATTTATCATTTACAATCTTGACTGACACATGACTCTGGCTCGAGACTTGTCTCCACAGTGCACCGTAGAATGTAGCGTGTATTGATAAAAAGCTCTCATAATTCATAAAGTTCATTACGTGCACATTCACATTTAGCAATGCCATGCAAAGAGTTCATTTGATATCAGTGCAGATGAAGTTTTGAAACAATTGTTGTCTCAAAGTTTCCGCGAAGCGTGTGAAGAGAATTATCACCATCAGTGGTAATAAGTTTGATGCTCACAACGAAAATGAGACAAGAACGAATACGAAGTTTAAAGTTTTCGTATTACACATGAGTGTGGGACGAAGTGCCAACTTCCCGGCCATGAATCTATGTATAAATATCATAATAATTTACACCACGGCAATGAGGTAATATAAACTTGACTTGGTTCCTTCAGCACTCTGAAATGAAATGAATGAAAAGTTACTTTCTCCAATTTCTATTACTTCTAATTCCTCTCTTGAGAATTCCACAAACCTTGTAAAGTTTTTCATAATTTGATCTCGGCTGATGTGTCGACGGCTCGTTCAAGTAACTCCGTCACTGTGATTGTGCTTTCACGGTACAATTTAAAGTGAGGCTTGTAATCGCAATAATCTGTAATTCAGGTCAGAGCCGTATGAAAGAAATAGTTAAGATCATGAAACGCTGGCAAAAGTTGAATTTGATGCAGTGCCTTGCAATGAATAATGATATTGTCATTAGTGTTCGGTGTGAGTTTGATTTATCGGTTCGCAACAACGAAACTTTTCAGAACGAATCAAAGTCAAATCTCAAGAGAGAAAAGTGAACAAAGGAGTCGTACACGAGTCACAAAATGATTTTAAGATGATCACATAAACATAAATAAGCGTGAAGGTAAATACAAGGCAAAAGTAAACTCGGTCGCAGTGCTAGATTTCCATGTTCAGAATTCAGCTTGTACAAAGTCTTTGCCTCCCTCAAGTGATAAATTTATTTATTGTCATCTTTATTTATTTTTTATGTTGCAATAAGTCAAATCGTGCGCCAATGCAGTGTCAACTTTGTTTTATTTTGCTGCGCAAGACACGGAGACAAAAGTTGGGGCAATAAAACTGTGTAGAAATATATCAGAATTCAGGGTTTTCGAATTTCCAATGAAACACAAGAATATGAAAGTTTAAGAAGACACATGGCAGTCAGGCTGACGCACTCGTCGGATCTGATACGCGCTAGATTCTAGACGTCACGAAGTAAAATGAGAGCGAGAAGGCGAAGAATGAAAAATCTAAGCAATAAAATATCAGATTATCAAAGTGTTGTTTAAACGCCGAGTGCGGGGAAAGCACGCGTTTCTTTTCTTTTCCTGCACTCGTGCCTCCTGCTTCTCGTATCTCTGCTCAGGAAGATTTCGAACATAAAATTGTTCCGTGTCTTCTTCGCGTTGCCTTTGCATATGCATTCTACATTAGCGTTTCTACTTTCCTGCCGCTACACCGCTGCATCTGCTTGGTCACAGTCGTATATTTAGTCGAACACCGAATTAGGAAACTCCTCGCAGCCTAACCTCTTGTATTGTGTATATTTTGCCAACTTTCTCGTAGGTCGTACTGGTACTCGTGCTGGCCGTATAAAAAAGAGGAAATACAATGAAAAACAAAATTGGGACTTGTATTGTGATTTTTTGTAAGTGTGACGCCAGGCTGGCGCGCCTTGCATAACCAACCAACTTTCTGTATGTGCAGCCATGCTCTGAGAAAGGAATGATAATAATAATCCCCGGATATACTCAAATTCAGCTTCACAAGATCTGCTGTCTGACTGTGTTTTGTCGTCATATCATTTTCATTTCAAAAGTTGCGTCGCGTCGTCGCTCCTTTTCTTATTCCTCCGTACACTTTTCCATCGAAATTCCTCCAAACGTTTAACAAGCCAGACTGGTCCGGGTTTTATTCCTTATTATGTTAACTTGGCACCAGAACTCGCGTCGCGCCCGTGCCTTTGCTTTTGCTGACTCCTGCAAAAAGTTGACCTTCTCCACCTGCACCGAATTTTTTCTCCTGTTAACTTGTTGTACCGTGCTGTGTCGACTTCTTTTTCGCGTGACTACTTAATTAATCAAGCGGATGTTTAGATAGCTGTTCAAGATCTCCGTATACAATTGAAATCATGAGACCTGTTTTTGGTTTGAATCCAATTGAGGATTTTTATTTTGGGGTTCGTCTCCGTGGACGTTTGATTTATAACAAAATTCGCGGGGCAGTGGTAAAGCAAAACCTGAAGCTTAGCTTAGTTTAGCTAAAGCTCGGGTTCCGCCTGTGGTGAAGAGAGGTTGAATTCGTATGTTGCGTTTTGCATGCCTGGTTTCACACCGGATTAACACAAGCAGGTACTACCTACAATCTCACAGCTCTCTTCCTGCAGCACAGCACGGCACGGCACTGAGTCACAGTCAGTCACGCGAGTATTTATTACACTGTTGAGAAATGAAGAGATGAAAAATGTTGTTGTTTTCGACGACTCGCTTGCGACTCCAAATGAACGCGATGTGAATTATATAAAAGTCAAAATTCTTCCACTGCAGAGTGTGTAGCAGTGGTTGATAAATCTAGTGTGAATTTTAGATTGTGGTAAAAAGTAAATATTTAATGACAAGTATCATTAATTTCAAATATTTTTACCCTTTGCCTTGCATGGTATGAGAGCGAGGATGAGATTTTGGCTAGCGGGTTTAGGAATGACAGATTTTGTGTTGTTTTAGTGGAAAATAAATCACTTGTAATAATAATAATATATTACACGATAGCTGCAAGCAGCGGGAGAACGAGCGTCAGCAGGACAAGTGCAAGCACCATGTTTCAAAAGGTGGAACACGAACACGGTACATGAGCACGGGCATTGAGAATGAGGACACGTCGTCGGAGTTAAGAAATGGTTTACAAGCTGATGGCTGATAGATAGATTGTGTTACATGCAGCAGCGTAGTAGTAAAAGAGATGACATTCCAGCAAGATTGTTTACTACTTGTTAGTGAGACTGAATAGATGAGCGAGTGATGTAAAGGAAAAGTTGGTCGATCGTTGTGATCAATGAAAAATGTGGAGAAGAGTCTGTGTGTCTTACGTATGCTCGCGAAAGTGTATGAATAGGTAGGTAAAGGATGTCATCGGTAATGGGCGCTTGTTGTCAGGAGGTAGCTATCTGAAAAATGATGGATAAAAAAGGCATGCGCATCAATTAAGATTATGTCCCAGCAGGAAGACAATACCTGCCGACTCCCTGAAGCAGAAGAAAGTTTCGCTTACTTTTGCTCTTGCTGCTCGTGGCGTTTGCATCGAAAGTGGTTCGATGTCATAACAAGGTTGAGCAGCCGCCGTGGCCCGGCAGCGCCTTTGTTGTTCACGTCCACAGACAAAAAAGCACTCAGCCGTATTGCTTGGACTTGGCTTGGCCGTTGTTTGTGTGCGGGAATAGAAAAGGAGGATAATCTGTTACATAAATGCAATAGAGGGGAAAATATACATTATTACGGACTTTGGTCCGGCGGCCGCAGCAGCACCAAGCAATAGATTGCTTTCCATTATGTTAATAAATCTCCATAGTCTATTTAAGGGAAGATTTACGCCATAATGGTTCATAGGTAGCTATTGTAGCCGAAAATTAAATGCACTTTCATTCTTCCGGACTCTTCTCTCTCCGTGGCCGTGCCATCACCATCTATTGAATATGTGCTGCTTCTGCTCTCTCCGCCAATGCACGCCTGTTGTATTTTGTGTGCGTGTCTCGTCAAATGAACCGAAATGGCAATGGACAAAGCCTCGCTGGACTTTCACTTGACTCTTTTCTTTCGCGACCTGACATGATATGCATTAATGTCTTTTATTGGCCGTGGCCAGCCAACATCATCTTTCAAAATATTTATTTACGACACGGGTGCGGACACGCCTGCTCTTAACTCTGGCCAAACTCTGTCTGGCTTTGGCTTGTCTCCTCCGAAAATTGTAAAATAATATTACCTAACCAGTATTTGGCTTTAGAGATTAGTTTCTGTCACATATCCCAATACAATAACATTATAAATCTGGGTACTCGCGCATTACCGACTAAAATATTGTTATGCTCCCAATAAAACTACACGCGGAGAGTTCCGCAAAGGGGAAAACGTGCAAAACATTAAAGAAAAGAAATGCCTTCGTACATTTGCATGCCTCATTGAAATTTAGGTTGTAAATATGCGCCAGTACCACTTTGTAATATATTCAAATATTATTATTCATAACAGGCCGCATTACCGAGCCCGAGAGGAACTTATTCTCGAGTAGAGAGAAATTGTTGTTGTGGTTCGCTGATTATGTTCTGACCCTAAAATAAAAAAGTAAATCTAAATTCAAGCCTTGGCTTGCACACGGAGTCTGCTTGTTAGACAGGACGACATAACAAATGAATCAATTACTCCAAGTAGGAGGTGTTTCTTGGAATCTTGTCAAAAAGGACCACTCTTTTATTCTCGCATCTCCACACCTTGCTCAAGCAGTCAGCACATGTTTTCCATTAGTATTTGCACTACCTTTTTACATTTCTGCCCGTGTGCGCAGCGACGTGCGAACGGAAACCTCGGCTGTCACTCGTATAAATTCAGACTCACGTCTTGTTATATGCAAATGTATTTACCACTCTCGGTCTGAATGCAGGACGAGGACGCAGTATGGCTGTGTTGATGAAATTATTCGATTTTATTAACATAACAACGTACTAAAAACTGTGGCCAAGAAAAAATATTCTGCAAAATATTTTAAAGATTTTACACCATTCGAGTAAGTGTTATGCATGTTGTCACACCGTGCACGGCGTGCGTGTGCAATGAGAAGGGTGTAATTGGCATAATTCGTGCATTCAGAGCCTGTAATGAGACATGAAGCGATAAAATGTGACATTTCCTTGTTTCTGAACCAGCAATGATTGAATTAACAGCTCCTGAGTGCAAAGGAGCAAAATGCCAAGAAATCATTCGCTATTTGCCATTCGTGTTTTGCAAACTCTACAAACGTGCTAGATAATTTTTGCAAGGCGAGGCATTACGTGCCAGCATTCCTTGCCGTGGGATTTTTGCACGTCAGACACGGCAATTTGTAAGTGGAGACGAATGCGACCAGGCGATTTAAAAGATTAAACGACTCGAGTCGAAAGATCCTCGGAACGAATTCATTAATTGTATTTCATAATTTATTTTTACGGCCGTACGACTCGTTGTGGGGGAATGAACGGGCTCTCCTCTTTTACTATTAGACACTATTATCTTGGATAATTAGTTCGAAGCATTACGACCAGGCGATGCTACGCAAGACATGCGACAGACTCCGTCTAGGCTGCTGCGCTGGTGCAATGCAGTGGAGAAAAACACTCGACAAGGCAAAGTAAAAAAGTTTCCAGCAGTAATACGTCTTCTTTTCCCATTTTATTCAATTGAAGCTTTGTTTTATATGCTATTTGAGGTATTTGCGTTGTGTGCAGAACAAACGCAATTAATTAAAGGCAAGAGTCATGGCTTCTTCTGTAACATCGCATCGTTGGAAGCACTCTTAACTAAATGGTGTACCGTAAGCACGCTTTGATGCCCACACGAATGGAGGTTTCTTGTATGAATCATGATTCGGTTGCAGAAAAAACATTGGCTACGCTAAAGTTAATCTATTGGTTATTAAAGTATTTAGGAAATAACAAATTACATTGCAAGGCGAGAGCGCCGCGGCCAACCACCCGCAGTATGAATTAAGGAGAACGTTAGTAGCTGAAGCGGAAAATGGCTACTTCTTTGGTAGGGACTGAAAGGTCGAAAAAATTGGGTGGAATTGCTGAGCACGGAATTGAGAATACCATTAGTGCGAATGAGACTGTCTGCCTGCTCCTGGAAGACAAAGCAGAGTAGAACAAGGTTCATTAAAAGAATTTAAAAGGAATTAAGGAGAAGAATTCACCGAGCACATCCAAGTGACAGAGGATCAACTTTTATGATGTTTTTTCTTGTATTAATTGTGCACCTCTTCTCCGCCCAAATCCTACTTGATGTGATGTGATTCTTCTTCCGCCTACCCGCCCGCCTGGTTTCTGATCCAGATTCCTTTCACTTGCCTATTACTATTTATTACGCTTCCAGTACATTATAATCACAAAGACTTTCCTCACTTTCTCCGATCTAGGTTATCTTCGTTGCCAGCCTTCTTTCTCTTGTCTGTGCGGCGGCAGTGGAAAACTTCTTACGACTTTCCTCCGACATTAACTTTCCACCCCGTGTGGACCTGTCGCCATTAATTGCTAATCTAATTACTTTAAAAGATCTGCCCGTAATTGCCACATAACAGGCGTAATTATATAAAGTGAATCCTTCCCAGGCAGAAGCCCGGTAACGTCGTCCTGTTCAGCACAATCTTGCACCAAAGATCGATAAAGTTCAGGAATCGGGAATATAATCTGTGTATGAAATGTTGTCACTCCGAATTTGTTTACAAGATTAACATTTTATTCACACAAAGTGACTTGGGATTTCTGGAATTCACATTTCCGAGATTGCATAAACCGAGGCGGAACGGGAGAGAAGAAGGACAGGTTGTACAACTGTCATCGTGCAGCCCGTCAAGTTCTCTTTTGCAATTTCACCAAAAAATTTGCCTTGGCTTGACTTTGCGTTAATCTTGTTGTGGTATGATTTATTTTCTGAAGCCTGAAACACACCAACCACTAAGGTTAATAGAGTTCACGCAACCAAACTCGATTGCGCCCGTCGTGGGTGCAAAAGATTGACAGGTTATGAATTCTTAAGCGCAAAAGAAGCACTGCTCATCCCGGAATGCAATAAAAATTATTCCGTCTTTTGTTACCGCATTACAGCGTGTCAATCAAAAATTACGTTAAAGGGAAGATAAAAAAGAAGGTGATGAAATGAAAAAAGAGTAGAAATATGATAACGACGACACAAAGACAAGGAGGGGAGCTCGAGCCAGACAGGAATTCCGTCCTGTCGTAAAATTGTAAAAATCTCATAGCAGATTTTCTTTGTGTCGTTTAAAAAATATAAATGATTTTTATGGTTCTCTCGAATCGCGGCATTTTGAACAATTTGCCGAGGTGCTTGTGCTTGACTCGAAATTAATATGATGATGTACAAGCAGAAGCAGGAGGACGAAAAAAGTTACAGCTTGTTACAAGAATTAATTTAATTACGTGCAGACTACGCGACTACGCTTCTTGTCTCCCCTCTCCGTTTTAATTACAGAGATGACATTAGCTGGCTCATCTTGGAGCATGGGACGGTGTTGTAAAAATGCAGCGTCTTCTTTCTTCGGTTGACTTCCATTTTTTCATCGTTACGCATTTGCTCTTTCTTCTACTCCTGCGACCATTCCATTTTCCATACACTAATGCTGTTAACATATCTGTGACTGCACTTGAGGTAACGAAACAAGCAAGCACGCATGTCTAGGTGCTTGTAGCCGTGTAATTGTTATACCGTTGTGCAATATAATGCGTATTTGTGGTGGGATCTGTGGGAAAATTGTCTGTGACTGGAGTCAGAATAAAAATGTGTTTAGACAGCAAGAAGGACAAAGCAAGCCATCTGATCCAATTGAAAGGAAAAGTCAGTGACATTGGCATTGCATTGCAGTTACTCTACGTACTTTTAATCTTACTGCGTACATGGCAGCCGTACTGTTATTTATCCTGAATGAGAAGGACCACCGACTGAATTGACTTAAGTAATTTGCTTACTTTGTCTTGAGTCTCAGCATCCACTTTAAGAAAGAGAATCCGCGTAATGCGTTTCTGGGTTTTGGTGTGTGCAAGGTACACTGCCTAGAGTGGATAACTGCTGGCTGGAATCTGGATACATTCTTCGTTCTAGTTACACAGTACATTAACTTGATTCGCTCTGTGTGCGCGTACGGGACCAAATGCAAATGCCTGGATTTCAATTAAAAACAAAAACCGCAGTCGGAGACGCGCGCGGGAACAGCAGCATCGTAATTTGTATGCAAGTGAAACTTTTTGTGCATTTGTATGGGAAAGAGAGGCAGGCAGAATTTTGCCAGTTCTGATTCAGACATTTGCTCGGAACTTTTCTACTGTTCCTCTCGCGTCTTGGCTGAAGCTCTTCTTCTTGATCTTGGCTTGGCCAGCGTCTCAACTCTTGAATCTGGAGGAAAAGCAGAAATTGAGAAACAAATTAAATACTCATGTTTCTTCTTCAGGATCATCACGCTATCTAAATTGTGATCCCTTCCCCTCATCTCAAAACTCCTTGTGGCACAAAATGCAGATGAGAAATCCGGCACGGCACAGTTTCTCATCATTTTCAACTTTTTTGATAAACTTCAGTCAACCAAAGAATATTTACGTACATTTTATTTGCATTTGCATTTGTGTTTACGGGCAGGCAGAGTTCATTTATAATCGTGTAATCTAATGCACGTTTAATACGCGGATGAAACCGGTGGAATTCAAAGTTTTCGTCCTGAACATTTTTCATTCATTTCTGACTCATTTCCTTCATCGTCTCTCTACTTATTCTATGCTTCAAGTTTTCCCAATTTTTCTCGACAGAAGAACAAAAGATGACTAATTATCACGGCTCGAAAACAGCAGTGAGATCAAAACGTGGCTTTTTACTAATTACTTCTTTCGCACAACATCTCTACTACAGCCTCGCCTTTTGTTTCAATTTACAGAACTTTTTAATGACAAATGTTATAGCTTGTGTGTATTTTATGAACGCCATCATCCATCCTCATTTCCATATTTTTGTCGTTGCGCCCAGTCCGCAAGGAATAAGCAGATCAAGTACATGACTGCACGCTTTGTCTTCGAACCTTTGTTTGTATTTACTTGACTGATTTTTTTATTCGGTTAATTTTTTATTAGCCTAGTGCAGAATACAAACACGAAATGTTTTCATTTTCTTAAGTACGTGGCCACGCTCACGCGGATTTTATGTGTAAGCTTCACACCCACGATGTTGAAGTGTGGATTTAAAAACTGGATGAATGATGAATTGTGAAGATGATACTTTTTATGTACAACGCACGAAAGTTCCAAAGCATGGCATGAATCTTGCCATACTTCATTCATAAGCTGCTTAACTGTTGTCAATTGTCTTGTTCCCATTTCTCAGTCTCCTTGTGCAACGCACGAGTCACGAAATAATAATTTTTTATGTGAAATATTTATGGAAAATTACGAAGTGCAGTTGGCGACCGTGCTACATTTTGTATTTAAGTTGTCAATGCTGTGAGAAAGCGCGGTGCTTAGAAGTAGTGTACTCAATATTTTATGCCCATTGAGACATAAAGGGAAAGGATTATTGTGTGGATGTTGTGGTTTTCACCAATTCCATTTACTTCTGGCGCCGTAATAGGCTTTTCTATTTAATGTAAATTGAGGACCGTATTGTTCGCATTTCAGCGCAAGAATGGCAGGAAAACACATGCAATTAAGAAAGCGTGTATAGAATTCAGCTTAGCCTCTGTTTCGTGTTCTGTTGTTGTTTCTTATTGTGGGTGAAGAAGAAGCGAGACGGTGGAACAAGGCGCTGAGTGTTTTCCATTGTAATGGGAAGCCAGGAAGGACGCAGAGGCGAGTGAACGAGATGAGATGATGATAAGTGGAGAGATTTCAGATTTGAAATGTATACTCAAGGAGACAGACGAGGCATAGGTATAGAAGGTAAAGCTAGGTAACTCCCGAGCCGAGGATTTGAATGGGAGGCAAAGACAAAGGAGAAATGCGAGTGAAAGCTGCGTGGCAATACACGGAATTGAAATCTTCCTTTATCTTGTTCAGAGGTGGAGAGTTTTATTTTTCCTGGACATCAAGTTGCACTTTAGTTGATGGGTTTGGTTGCCTGGCTGGCTGCGTTGTAATTTCCAGCAGCAGAGAACAAAGACACCTGCCTTTCGGGGCTGCTTGCTGGTGCTGCTTGAGTTGTCGAGGACAATATCTGCTCAGAGCGTATAATGTGTCACATAGGACATAATATAATAATAGAGTTCAGTTGTGTGAAGCCAATAACAAGATTCTCAACTTTACTCCGAGTCCGTCTCACGTTTCTCACTGTTTGAGAGGTAAGGCTTTCCATCCCAGTTTAGAAAGCTACAGGCAGCAGCATTATTTGAAGAAAGTGACGGCGACCGCACCGTGCGACTGAAACGCTGAAATTCCTCGGGACTCACTGCTATAAGTGTATGAATGGAAAGCCAAAAGTAAAGGCCTATAAGCTTTTCACTCGCGTCCGTTGATATTTGCCGGTGTCTTAAGTTCTCTGCTTGCGTGCTGCGGCTGCCTTTTCAGGTGCCTTAAATCCTTTCACAAAGAAAGTTAATGGAATTTTCTTTCCCTGGGCTTTCTTTCACACCATTTTCCCGCACCGCACTACTCTCGAGTGTGTAAACAATGCCGACTCCCGACTCTTGAAACTCACTTTCCCATTTAATATCACGACGGCCGTGAGTCGTCCAGGATGCCGAAAATCTTCTTTCGCTCTTGACTACACAATAAACATTGACAATTCAATACACTTTTAAAAACATTTTCATTTTCTCTCGCACTATTCGCCGACAATCGACCGTGTGTCTGAAAATCCGAAAATTTCTGTGAATAAACAACACACTGTATTGTCTTGTCCAATCCAATACATTCGCCTTCACAGACATCGAGCTGGAGCATTTGTGTCACGGGTGACACATTCCACCTTTTATTTTTAAAACTAAACTGTACTGTCGTGCAAGTTCTACGCTTAGTTCAAAGGTCCATTTATTTCTAGAGCCATAAACCCATCCACCTAAGTCTTAACAGCCTTACTCAAATGCTTTACCTTAAACTTTATGAATCATTCACTGCTTCAAATTCTGTGGCTGACGAAAGAATAGGCTCTTTGTTGTAAGTACTCACTCTAAGTGAGAAATGAGATGAATTTTGTCCCGTCCATGGGAAAGGATTGAACCTTCAATTATCTTCGCGTCGAATCGAAGGTTTCAATGGCGGACCTGTCAAGTCAATGAGTAATCAACAGAATCCGTTCGAGAGGCAGGCCAAATTCTGTAAAAATAGGCAAATGAGTTGTTTTCGTTGTACTTTAACCATTTGACCATTCGAGAGAGATAAACAAAAAGGTTGTTGTATTTTACGTGAGTCATTTGGTCACGGCATTATTAAGATGCATGGAGGGCAGTAATTGTACCTCCTTCTGCAGTATGTACCTCTCACTTACCTAAAATGCCCATCAGCGAGACGAGAACATCTGGCATGCAAACACGGTTCGACCTCTCAACGACATTTGCTGTACTGTACTGGAAAAGGTTATTTGCTTCTTGCGACTGAACCCCCAGCGTGAATGTGAAGGACACTCTCATATTGTTTTTGTTATCTTGGACCTGAGATCTGGGATGTGAGGACAGACTTTCGAGACAATCAACCTGTCCATCCCTGCACAATGGCAGTAACATAATAATATGGCTCGCTCTGCTTGAAATGGTCGATAGGCTTCTTCTTTCCTAGAATCGAAGCGAACCTTCAGATGGCATTTTGCTCATTTGATTATTTATTCCACATAAGAAAGGAATTCGTCGAACGGTGAAGTTTTCGTTTGTAAAGTTGTTCTGTTCACGGGGAACGAATAACAAAAGTCGTAGGAGTTACCTACGCTCTTCTCCTCTGGATTGGGTGTTCACCTGTCGCGAGGGGCCGAATTTACCTGCTCACTACCTCTTTTGCACGTGCATCATTGTGCGTACAGCCAGAAAGCAGCAACAAGTGTTCTTTTGTGTTTCCCTTACGCATCACGCAGAGCATAAATCTACCATCGCTCTACCTGAATGAAGCCCCGAACAAAACAATTGGATCACGAGCCGTCATTCTTCATGGCTTCCATCCTGAAGTATCACCATTGCGGTACGCGGAAAGGTAAACAAAACAGGCCAGGCATGTTTTGGTTGGTTGCATGCGAAAAGTTGTCGGTTTCACTCCCAAACAGTTGCAAAACGTAACAAAGTAATCCGAATTTTATGCCTGACTACGATCTAGGTCATAATATTGTGCCAGACAAGGCAAAAGAGAAGCCATGTCCTTGTTCTCGGATTGAATTTAATATTTTAGTGAGTTAAGTCATCCTTTTATGTGTCTTGGTGCAGATATACAGCAATTGCTGAGAGATATTAGATTTTTTGGCGTCAAACATATTTATGTTATGTTATTACAACGATTCGTGTACCAACTCGAAATGAGCGTATAAAAATGCAATGGAAATGGAAAGAAACCAAGTTCAGATTTTGTAATAGCATCCAATGTCCGTCTTACGGAACACTGCAACGGTAAAGTACAATGCAGCAACTCAAACTAAGGGGAAAGTGGCTTGTTTCTGATTTGGTATGATGGGGTTACAGTTATGTTGGAAACTCAATTCAAAGATTTCAAGACAAGCAGGCCAAGAAACACGCGAGCGACTTCAATGCATGTGAATTACAATATATTTGTATTATAATACACTTTTATTATGCTTTCGTACATGTTCGGACTGCAATTGTACAGTTTCTTGATGTTATCTTTTTCCTACGTGACGATCTTCCCAAACTTGTTCATTTTGGGTTCGTTCCATATATTTACTGCTCCTTGGCCTTTTTATTATTGCATTACGTTACGGTATTTCCGCAACCAACAATTTTCTGCCATCCTTCGCAGCATTGCGATTGTGATTGCCAGCAGCAGTGTCAGCAGAAATACGAAACAGAGAACATATTGTTTTCCTCGCTAGTGGGCTACATGTAGTAATGATATAATATTTAGATGAGATTTTTCATCCACGACGCTTTCCAAGATCAAGATTGAGGACCCCTCAATATTTTGAAAGTGTGCTGTCTCCTTTTTTACTATTTTGTGTAATCTGTACTGCAACGCATCAGCACACGTTTCGTGGCTGCCATTCGTACTGTCACTTTACCGATTTTCAATGAAGCAGGACACCAAGCTTGAAAGCATCCAATAAAGGAACGATTGGAACTTTGTTTCGATTAAAATTGAGAATGAGAGAACCAATTTGATTGCTGCCGGTCATGCAAATGTGCGTGCGTTTTTGTTTCTCGTCTTGTATTCGAGGTCTTGCTCTTCGTTGAAAGGAACTTCAGATTTAGAAAAAATTCATTCATTGTGTCAGGGACAAAAGAGTCGCGACTCTCGAGAGAAAGGAAATTACTAATGTTGACATACACTCAACACGAGAGCCTCCTCTTTGCTTGATCTTCTTTTAAATGTAAAAATTCTCCAAGTGTTGAGAGCAAAGGAATTTTTTGATTTCATTTCCTATGATTCTTTTATTCTCGTTTTTACACTCCGGTACATATTTACACATTAAAAATGTATTATTACGAGTTCTTGTGCGCCTTGTCTACAAGCAGTAACTACAGGCTCAAGTCGTGTTTCCTGCTGCCACCCGCCCGCCTGCCTTTTGCTTCTACTCGGACGACGACTGAGATTGATCTCTTTTCTCATTTCAATTGTCTGCCACTGTAATAATGATTTTCGTCTATTCTTTTAAATTCAGCCCGACCAGAGAAGAGTAGAAGACGCAGACAGGCATGTAATTGTTGTCAGTAACATTTAATAATGCAATGGTGGAAAAAGAAATTTGAAGGCTCACAAGAAAAGAATTCTGCTACAATTCTCAATCGCAGTTGTAGTCTAGTGCACAGTTTGACGTGAAGTATACGATCATCGCTCGAAAACAGTGTAATGACTTTAAAGGTTTAAAGTACGATGTAATCTAATTTCATGAAGCATAAAAAGGTAATCTACATAAATATTATTATCTCTTGTTTCACATTCTCTGCTCAGCTGCTGCCCTGTTAAAAGGTGAATCTTCATCCTGCCTTGTACGGCGGGGATGCTGTATTGCATTTTGTTCCAACGTTTCTGTTCTACTTGGCTGCACCATAAATAATAACTTGTATCCAATGAATTTTTATTATGTAGCGCACGTAAAGCAAGTTGAACACACTGCTCACTGTTCTGCGGCATGCATGAATGTTTTAAAATTCATAAAAGAATAAATTCAATCTGAATCTTGAGAATGGAGTGCACAAGGCGGAAATACGAAGCACCGCTCTGCGTTGCGTTGCCTTGCTATGGTCTTTGCCTTCAGTGTGTGGTAATAAATTGGAGATGTGAGTTCAGTGAATAAAGGACAGAATATAATAATACGTTGTAATAATACACGGAATAAAAAATTATAATGTACGCTGCACGGCAGAGGTAAAGGTAGAAGACGAAAGGAGGTGGATTTAAGTCGGGCTGAATTATTCTGGGCGAAGGCAGGCATGTGGATAGACAGATGTGAATATGGATGGTATTAGACACGCGGAGAAAGGAAAAGTGTCATAAATTGTTGGGTAAATTCCACCGAGAGAAGAGCGGGCACGAAAAAAGATACACCGAAGGGAAAATAATATGAGCAGGCAATTGAAGACTTCCCTGGAGCAACGCTAAAGCAAAGCCAAAGCCGAAGCTAAGCAAATAGTCTCGAGTTTCAGTTTCAAGGGTAGCTTAAAATTCATACAGATGCAGCACAGCGCTGCGAATGAGGACGAGAGAATGGAAAAGATTTAAGATTTCAAGATGCGGACGGCGACAGCGGAGGCCGGAGAAGGTACATCTTATTATGGTACCTTATCCGCGTCCCACTCTCATCTTAAGGAGGAGGAAGGCTGTGGTGTAATGTGGCTCCTGTCCTCGACTGCGAAACGACTTTATTTCAATGAGACCGAGCACTGGCACTGGCACTGGCAATAATTTGTTCCGTATTCATCCCTTAAATGCATGCATGCCGAGAGAAAAGCTTTTCACAAATGAGCATCAATGGCGACGGTGCATGTGTGCCTGGGCTTGTACTCAATAAATTACTCCCTAATGTAATCTGTATTATTACCGCACTTTCAGGCAAATAGAAAAAGAGGACAAAAGAAAGCGTACGAACGACGTACGGGATGAGGTAATGGGAGAAAGTGAAACTTATCCGGCGCATTTCTTAACAAAAATTGTGCCTAGGCCTGTGACTTAACTGTGGCCATGAGCTGTCTGCTCACCAGCCAAGCCACTGGCACTAAATAAGTTGAGTAACGTAAACTTGGAACAAGTCTCTGGTTTTTTCTCGTTACTGGAGTCTGTTTTCACTACTTTATAGTTTATGGTCGGGAAAAGTGTGCGCCATGGCCAAACCATGCGGATGAAAGTCAAGTAGACTGAGCATCTTGGCTCGGCGGACTTGGACCAAGATAGAAAAATATTAAAGATGTTGCGAGTTGATAAGTGGAAACAAATCGGGAACGAAAGGCCATCGTGTTCAAATAACAATATGCTCATGCTCAATTCGAGCACGAAACTCACTTGAGTCGTTCTTCTGCTGCGCCTGAACGATGGATGCATGTCATGTGTGCTTTAGACGACATCGGCATCGGCGTGTGATCCTCATAAGCACTTTAGTTTGTCGGGCCAACATAAAACATGCCATGCCAGAGAGACAAATTCATTGTCTCTTACGTTGAGCGCCATGAGACGTCTTGCACTGATGATATTTTGTCAACTTGCACTTGACGATTCCACCTTTGACTTGCCAAGTGAAGCACACAAATGAGAAAAATATAAACATTGACGTGCCGCAACATTCGAGGGACAATTGCACATGGCAATGGCATCAATGGCTTGACTTATCTGTCCTCACACACTTGTGACAGCAGAAATGTGATCCAAGTCATCAACATCATTTCCCCGTATTAATAAAAGTAATCATACAACATCTGCTCTCAGCACAGTGGGACTCGCGTAGCACCGAGAAACTAATTTAGTATCTGCTTTTTAGAATTGCGCGCAGTAGAACGAGTCACGAGTCGATTCCATTCCATTACATATTTTCTAATTAAGTGTTATTGGTTCTGTTTATGTACAGATGCTGTTGAGGGAGAGGCGGTAGATCCTGATCCAACAGACGCCAGCAACAGCATAGCAGCAGCCGCGGAGACAGGACCGGACCAAGTGGACGTGGAGGAAGACGGACTACTGATAATAGATGAGAAACCTGAACCTGAAGGAACAGAGTCTGAATCACTCACCGCCACGACTGCTACCATGAGTCCATCAACAACGCATCCGGAGTCTGGCAACACAGAACCTCACTCTGTCGACTCGAGCACGACGCTGGACTCTGACAAGATGATAATCGATGAAGGTAAGTTTAAAGTTTCATTTATTATCATTTCGCTTCCATTCTCTGGCGTCTGGTCCCGGTCATCAATGACAAGCAGCCAAGAAACGAGGAAACTCGGCCCGCGACGCTGCCTCGACTGGCCGCACGACGAGAGTTTTACAGGAAATTTACACAGGAAAAAATCAAAGTTTGAGTTGACTGTTGGCGGCTTTGAATTGCAAAGCAGAGCGTAGAGAGTGGAGCGGAAAGTAACCAAAGTTTAAGTTTAGTCAACTCAAGTGCCCTTTCAAAGTTAACCTGAGATGAGGGCTTACATTGCACTTCGCACTGTACCAACAAGAGGAAGAGGGAAGGAAAGTGGAGAAGTGACAGGAAAGAAATCGAGAGAAATTTATTTGATTTTCTCGGTTGAGTAAAGGAAGAGCACAAGACACGGCATCCGAGTTGACACGGCATGCTCCACGCATGGCGGCATAAAGCACACAGTTTGACTTGGTAAATGCACCGTCATTCATATTTCCACCAACCTTTAATTCAAATTCGAACGAAACCCTGTACGCAATACCTTTTAGCCCGAAAGCAATTTTTGTGCTGCGAAGCCCTGTGTTATGGAAATTGAGAAGAACGGTTCACTGGACTTGGCAATGGGCAGCGGCCAGCGAGAAATTTTATACACCATTTTACATTACATTTTATGGAAAGTGAAATGGAAAAGTTATTTGGAAAGAATCCTCAATCCACTTTGTTGTTGCTAACTTTTCTGATAAACTTGAGCGATAGCGAGCAGTGTAAACATGTTGACCAATACGCCTGCCTCGCAGAAGAGGTAAAGTAATCGACTTTCCATCAACTTTCCGTATAAACAACTTTAAAACTGCTGCCCACATTTCGTGGCAGGTGGATACTTACGTACTTGTGGCTTGAGGCAGTTCTTCATGGCAAGGCAAAGTTGTTTAGTAAGCAGAAGTCCATTAGAAAGAAATGTTTGCATGTAGAATGAAAGATTGATTCCTCTCTCCGTAACTCTAAACACAAACATGAATGTGGTAAAGCTGAAACCGCACAATTTGTTCTGTTCTGCACTACTTTCACGTGTGCCACGTAAATAATACGATTCTCTGCCTAGCACAGCATTCCACAGATGAAATTACAAGGAAAATTGAGAATTGACTCGATTGCCCTCGAAAACCACACCGCCAACATTTGTTTCCTCATTCCCATTTCGAAGAACTCATTTTTCTTGGTGTCTCGAAACTATTTCGTAAAAATCATGAATTGATTCTGAGTTGGCATGAATTTAAATAGCCTGGGTGTCTGTGATGGTGATCATTGGTATTGTTCTACGTGGATGCGTCTTCAGAATGCGTGCGACTCGAGTTTGTCGCATCGTATCATGAAAGACCACTTGTATGCTGGTTTTCTGACTTTCTCAAATTAAAAGGAAAAGCACACAAATGAACTCGATTTTTCTCTGTGTCTCATCTAATAAGAGCGTGCACACTGCACAGCGCACGGAAGCACAAACGCGCAGTCTTAGAAGAGCAAAGTGAAATTAGTCAGTCAACCTCGCCGAAAAAATTATATGCCAAATTGGATCCTAAAATCTCGCGTTAAATTGCACATAAAGTTTTTCCTTCATGGCACGCTTTCTTTGAGTGAAATGACTAATTGACTATCGTTTGTTTCTTTCATTTCCTGAAACTTCACTGACTTGGCCTGGCTTTGGCGAGCTTCGTCTGCTTCTTTTTGTTTTCCACTTGACTCAACTTTCATGCAGCGGCAACTCCTTCATGTGCCTGCCCCTCTGCATCTGTGTCTGGAAAGAGACGCAGACACGCCACTGCTCTATGACTAATTTTTTAATCAGGAACCTATTTTTCTGGCACGAATCCTATAATGGGATTTAATTAAAAGCTGCACAGCTTCTCTGACTGCATAAAGAAACGCTACAAAGAGAGCTGAGAAAAAATGATCCTGATAATTAATTTGCCAACCTTTCATCATCTTTGCCTAGCACAGACTACACTAAAGGTATAGGTTTGGCGTAGATAGAGTAGATGTATTCAACGCACATTGAAAGTTTTCACTGATTTTTGTACAAAAGAACCCGATTCGAATGTCAAGTGCGCCAGAAATATGCCAGCGCGCCATAAAAAATTACTTCTTTCAACTTTCACGTTTCAGCTCGCTCCTTCATGCCAAATTGAATAAAGAAACTCCCTTTGTTTTATTTCATCTGCAGACACCAGGAGCAAGGTAAATTGAATGAGAAATGAGCGCTCAAAATCATAATCGCATAAAGACGGTTTAATTCAATAGAAGAAAGGTAGCAGTAATTGAGCTGAACGTGTGGCTGGCTGGCAGCAGTTGATTAAGAAATCTAAACAAAAGAACTCGAATTAAGGAACCAACACGCAGAGATCGTTTAATTTTCTCCCGGGCTCTTAATGTTATTCTTTCTCAATGCATCCACCACGATGCTTTCTGATGAATGATGAATGTACCCACCACGGCGAGTTTTAAAGAAAGGAGTTAAAGAGTCAAATTCGGCGATTGCGAGTCTTTTGTTCAAAGGCTCCGTCATATGGGAATGGAATGGCTTTTTGTTTCAATTCTCCTCAGTCAGGCCGGGAATCTCACTTCCCTGTTGCTGGCTCGTTCATTTCTCCATACGTGAGAGAGCGGCGAGAAGAGAACTGGAAGCAGGAGCCAGGAACATGGTTTGTCATGATTATTATTCAATGTTGAGGACAAGAGCTATATTTAATTAAGAAAAGCTTTAAACTTTTTCCGTGGTACAAATGTTGAGATGAAGTTCCTTTAATTTCATCTCTGAACAAATTCGTCCCGGTGACTTTATCATTATTATTCCTTTCTCATTCAGCAAACGAAATTTTAATATACTTTCCGCATAGCAATTCGAATCATTCGCCTGTGCAGTGGGACGCAGTTTGACTTTTTCGAGCCAGAAATTGGAAACGGAGATTTGGGTTCCGAGTCCATTGCAGCAGCAGTGTACAAGTATTGCCTGGAGAACGGAAGACGCGATGTGATGCAGACGAAGAAGCTGTTCTGATTAAATAGTTTCGAGATGGATAATTAAAACAATTGAGAAAAGTTGGTAGGAAGTTGGAGCAGTTTTTGGAGGCAATGTGGTAACTTAATAGTTTGGAAGAATCTCCTTAAATGAGTGGTCTGGCGGATTGTGACTCTGCTGCGAGAAAACCACTCCAAGGGTTCATTTCACCAAGGAATTCTAATAATAATATTCCTGTGGGTTCTCAAAGATGTTTCGTATAAAGCACGCCACTAATGCCTGTAGAAGAAGCGAAGGACTAATGATCTCGCTTGTAGTTCTGCCGCCGTGTGTGGTGTTACATGTATTTGCGGTGAGGCAGCAGCAAAAGGTAAATCTTTCTAAGGCTAAAGTTAAGTTGCAGCTTTTTCACGGCTCATAAAGTCTATGAAATTGTTACCTTATGAATGAATGAAAGATCTTGAGGGTAGTGAGCTTAGACGATGGGAGTTCCAACGGCAGCGCCAAGCAAAGCATTCGCAGTGAAGTGAAAGGCATGTTGGAGTATCGTGTCGGACTCCGAACGAGAGAAAACGGTTTATTTAATCCTGTTTCTATTACCTCCCAACACAGGCACATTCATTATACATAAATGATGATGATTTGTCGTCAAATAAAATAACTATTCGTTTGATGGAGTTCCATACTTGAACTTGATACGATACTTGCAGTTCTTTACACCTTCCGTCTCTCGTTTGTATTGGAGAAGAGGATTGCACCGTTTGAGTATATTGAATGAAAGGGGATTAAAGATCTCAAATACTCCTCCTGTGCACTCTCTCGTATTTGGCGTGGCATGGCATGGCAGGTACGGAATGCCTCCGGATTCAGGATTGAGAAAGTTTGAAAAGATTTTCCTCCTTCGTCTTCGTCCCATTCACTCACACGATGCTTGCCTGTTGTGTGAGATGAGGTATTGAAGCTTGAAGCCAATAAAGTATCCTGCTTGACAGGAGTAGGATTTTTCTTGTTCATACATTCATTGCGTTCGTTATTGGTACAGTTTTAAACTGATTCAATAACTTTCTTTGAGTCTCGTCTGCCTGCCTGCCTGCCTGACTTGCCTCGCCTTTTGTTGTATGCAGCACAATGCATTGCGTCGAATTCTGCATGTCATCTTTCTATTATTGTTGTCTGTGACTGCTTGAACTGAGCAAATATTGCATTACGTGTCTAGTCCGTCGTTGGTCGGAATTAAGAATTTCGTTTTAATAAGATGTGTACGTGGGTTGTTTGTTGGCCGATCTTTTATCATGTCTTAGCACAATACAATAATTTGAAGCGGCCTGAACGAGTGTTCATTGTTCTTGTTGACTTGTGCGCTTATTTTCAAAATAAATATCGCTAAACGATGCTTTATCTCAATCGCAGTCTGCTGACAGCGAAGCGGACAGGTTTCTTATTTGTGTGGGCTTGCGAGGAAAGTCGGTACAGGCAAAGCAAAGCAAAGTGATGAACGATTCTTTTTTGTCTGAGCTCGTACACTCGCGCTGCTGCTGTTACGATTTGGGTTAAATTTCTGTGAAATGGGAAAGAAATCACAGGCGTGTGCGGAGAAGTGGATAGATGGGAGGCAATAAATCCCACCTTTGTTAAAACTCCTACTCGCAATTCGCAAGGCATCCGTTCACGTCTGCCAATATTATTGTTATTTTTGTGAATTTCACATTGAATGAAATCTGTCAATCTATAAGGTGATGTGCTCCAACTACACGACACGACGATAGTAGATGCCAAAATGTATCTTTTCTGGAGTGCGCTCTTATTTGAGCCCGTATTGTGAACTAACCACCTGCAGTGCTCAGGCAGGCTCCCACTTTACCACTCTCGAGTGGCACATAAGTGAAAAGTTTCTATTGGATTATGAGAGCGAGAGGAAAAGCATGCTGCATGTCCATTCATTCTTGTTCTCCTTCTTCGTCCTGTGCTGGAATTAAACAAGCTGCATAAGATTAGGACAGGACAACTTTGGTTAGCTGACATTTGCGCACGATTTCATTTCAATTTGTATTTTATTTGTTTGTCATTCGCAGGATTTTATATTTCGTGATTTCTTTCGCATATTAAGCATCCAAACTTGTTTTCGTCAGTCTAAACACTGACGGCCAGGCATGATAGGTAAACGTGAAAGCAGGAAAGTAAAATAATATTATTGTAATTTGAATATTCAGACTAACCAAACCAGCACACAATTCAATTACTGCACGGCCGTGTGGAAGGCCTGCAACTGAAAAGACGACCAGAGAAATTGTATCGAAAGGGTTACTGGCTCTCTAAACTTGAATCGGACTATTGAAAGAGTATTCATTCAATTCTCGATTCCCGTTCGGCTCTTTGGTCCACGGCGCACGAAACAGCCGAGGCCGAGTTTTTCTGTTGCTGCTGTGCTCACTTTGCTGGTGCCTTTGCTTTGATAATCTCATTTATCTCAATCAAGTTGTGTATACACTTACGACACTTGGCTTTGCCACAGTCGCTGCTGCCGTCGCCGCCGCGTGGTTGTCGTCACATCCAGTCCAATCTATCATTAATCAAATGATTCAAAGATATTTCGGCTGTACAAATACACGGGCGTCGATTCAGTTCGCTGAACCAATTGATTCTGCCGCGGTGGTACGGCCAGTAGAAGAGATGCGATCCGAGAAGATTAAGGTCTCGGCTGTTCGCTGCCAGTGACGCTGCTGCAAATGTTCCTAAATCCTCTTACCTTAAGACGGAGACAATAAAAATGATAATAATACGCGCAATAATTTAGCGAGTAATACATTTTGTCAAGGCTCCATTATCATTACGCACTACCTTGAGAGAAAGTGCGTTGGTACGAAAAGCCGTGGTGTTCGCAAGTTGAGACAATCACAAGGGGAAGTGAGTTTAGGTAGACAGGTCGATGGATGTCCCCCATTTAGGCAGTATACCTTTAATGGTATTAATAATGGCGGGGTTTAGCCCTCGCGTTGCACTTACACTCACACAAAGGTAATCTTCACGAGACGCTAGAGGAAGTTGTACGCGTTTTTTGCGGGTGGTGAATGTGTGTCTGACAGGCGGCCGGGCAAGTGCGTCGTATGCGGGGAAGAAGAGCATTATAAAATGTGAAAAATGTAAGTGTTGAGTCAAGAGAAAGGAAAGCGACAGAAACGTTTCACGGAGACAAATGGAAGGGTAACAGATTGCTGCTCCGTTGCTTGCCTTCGCCTTTCGCCCAGGTAGAAGAGGACACGGAGGAGAGTGGACACGAAAATGACTATCATTTTTCTCCATCTAAAACTCCCTCTTCGTCTGCATGCAGCAGCGGGTGTGGTGTCCACCGATTTGTTTTTGTATCTCTGCGATGCGATCCGTAATGGAAAGGTAGTCTCAGTTGGAGCAGGCGGCAGCAGTTGTTCACGTGGGACAGTTTAGTCTGGATTGTTGAAATGAGAACATATTGCCTCCGATGATAATGCAATGGCGGACGGATGGAGATTGAAGCCCGGTGCTGGTCTCCTTTCTTCGTGCCGAGAACCTGTCTCTTTCCATCTTCCTTGGCGTTTCTCTGCTTTTGGCTTGGCTGCCGTGCCGTGCTCAACCAAGCAACGGTGTGACTGTGACTTCTTCTCGCACTTGTCCCCAATGTATTTCTGCTTGGATTCTTATTTTGCCGATTTGACAAAATAATTGCCTATTTATCCTCCATACTACACTTCCTATTGTACTTTTGGGAAAAGTGTTTCTTTTTATTCCTTTTGCTTGATACTCCGGGTCTTATGTCTTACGCCTCGTGTCTTAGACTCTTATTACAATTTCCATTCATCTCCTCTGTTTTTAAACAAACTGCCGTAAGAATACCTTTACAACCGATCCGAACCAGCACCAGGGTAAGTAAACAGGGACAACCAATTTCAGGGCAATAGATACAATTACAACAAACGGGACAGAGTTAAACCAGCCAAGCACACTCACTCACGATGCGTCTACATAAATTTAAATTGCAATTCTAAAAGTCAAGAGATTAATGGGAGTTGTGATCCGTTCGTCGTCCATCTTCTTGGGCCTTCCTCGAATCCGTTCCGCTGCTCCTTCTTTGCCTTGTCGCCGTCGTCTTTTAAAGCGGCGTAGTTTCAGGTTTTTATTTTCCTACCATTAAATTAGATTGGGACGACTCGCTCGTATCAAAACAAAGACCTAATTCATACAATCAGTTAAATGGCCGCGGCTTGAGCTCGGTTTTCGCGGCGCCACGCCGTTTCGAGGTTTGGGTACACGAATTTTTATGATTGATTACGGACTGGGTTACCGACTCCACTTTTAAATTAGCAGTCAGTGGGGGAATGGAATGGCAATTGCGCAAAGTACAGTCGAGACCGAAATTACTGCTTGAATGGATGAGAGGTTATTTAGCGAGATGAGGTGGTGATGGAAGCATCGCGACGGTGCGGGCATGAATGAATGAATAAGCACTGGGAAGAAAAGTGATTTAATTTTATAGCCAGTTAATGCAACGCACTGCAAATAAAAATGAACGGAAGACGAAACAGTGTACAGTGGAACACTCCATTAAATTATGAATAACTGAGCACTTCAAGCACGGCACCGCACTGACTGAGCGTTAACGCAGGAGAGATGCACAACAAAAAATCGCTTTCACTGCCGCTGCCCTTACTTGGGTCGGCTTGGCTTTGTAATAATGCTCATTTGTCGTGTATAAAAATAGCGGCCGTATAATGTAATGTCGACCAATTTTCTGCTGTTCTCCGAGTACTTGTTTCATCTGTATAATAACAGTATTATGGCCCCACTAATGCCTTTACAAGATTACCGCGAACTGCGAACGCAAACTTCGTCACTCACGTACCTCGTCCAACTCTGCACGAATTCACTCATGGATAAAGATTTGCCCCCATCGCAGCCATATAATTTATGCATAAAGATGCGCGCAAAGTTGAAGACGAGGAGAAAAAATCATCAACACGAATGCAAATGAGTACCTTATGAAAAAATGCGAGGGCTACGCAATAAAGCACTTTTATAAATTAGAATCCTCTTGCGCTCGAAAAAATGGATTAAATGTGGAGAAATCTGTGCTCGCTACCATAAAAATTGTTATGGATACTTACAGTGGGAGTGCGGAAAATTGAATGAATGAATGCAAATGAAACCCTTTTAGTCAATTAATGCAACGCAGTGCGAAGAACGACATGGCGAAGGATTAACTTGTCATAACATCATGTTTTACGACGTGATTAAACCTTGTACGATTCTTCAAGAGAGGATGACTCGGGCGAAGCGAAGACAATGCTGCCTAAATTAATTTAATTATACGAACGCGCATTTTTACGGGTTCGTATTTCAATATTGATCAAGATCTCGTGCACTTTTGATTGCATTTTTGCCCCAGACTTCATTTCCTTGCCTTTCATCCTTCGTAACTGTAATTAAGAGAAAGAGTTGAAAAGGTCTTGCAAACAGGATGAGTCTTCATTTTTTCAATCTCTCACAATTGTTGCTGCTAAAATTGGGCAAGTTTTAATAGCTTGCCATACAGGAACAAGTAATTCAGAATTGTGCAATCACGGAATGGTCTGAGCAAGTTAAGCGCACGCCACCCTGCTTGAGCGGCAGTTAGTGATTTCGGAATGGACGACAAAAGGTTATGTGCTTAATATTCCTGAAAATGTACGTCTTTATGTTGTGTTGTGCCATTCACAAAGTTTCTCCGTCAAGTAGCCTCGTCGTAGTGGCACAATTGTTTTCTTATTATTGCTGTTCCGCGTATAAGCGCGCTGTGTGTAATGTTGTCTTGCAAATGTTCTTGTAAAGTTGTTATGTAATTGCTGTGCGAATGGTCCTCGTCTGAAATGTTCCTTGTTAACTGTTATCTGAGCATAATCGCAAACTGTTATGCATCTTCTGTGCTCTCGACTTGCTCATTGTACGAAGACAAGTTTGGTTCCTCTGCTTTTACTCTTGTTATGTTGTCTCAATTGACTGACTGACTTGACTTACTGAGAATTCAGACTGTACGAGGAGGTCTTCTGAGTATGAGAAACGAAATTCTTGTAAAGTAAACAATTGGTAGTGGAACAAGCGTCCAGGCGCCACCGTGCTGATGATATGCTGCGTTGTGATGAAATGTAACGATGAAAAACAGTGCACCGCGTCGCAGGACGCCGGGACATGAAAACGTCACCATTCTTTTACATAAAAGATAATAATGCGAAGTACAAAATGGTCCCTAGTGAACTCTTAAATGCAATTCAATGTTCCCATTTCTTAACCCGAGTGTTTTGACTTGACAGCGTTCAAGTCTTGTCTTGTCTCTGTTGCGTCGCTGCCGCTGGTTGGGTTTGTTGTTTCGAGCATGATGGTATCATCGCTTTTTATTGTACGGGTTCAAATCAAATCCTTAACCACAAAATAGGATCACAAAGTACTTGAAGTGAAAGTGAGTCATCGTCATCGTGAGTTTGAACTGAAGCCATAAAACACCACCACGTGGATTGTTGTACAAGACGGGTAAACGGTGAAGTAATTTAAAAGGTGTTAGTCTTCGGTTTCCTGGTGGCTGGCAGTGGTTTGTGATAAACCTTTAACAGCTCGAGCGCGAGGCGAGAAGATGAAGAGGAAGGTTATACCAGTTTCACGGCAAGTTGAGATTAGGCGTTAGACTGACTTGACTCCCAGTCTGATACATTATTTATGCATGTATTCAAGTTGTCTTGTACCGTGCCTTGCCTGCTGGTGAGAAAGAAAATTCATTTTGAAAGTTGCTGTGCATGCACGGTAACCGGCTCTTGGTAGTTTGGGTGTGCTGGGACGAGGGAGTACTAATATCCTTGACAAATGTATTCTCAGGTTAAAGGTAGTCAGTCTGCTCCTGTTTAGCATGACTGGCTCTCTAATATTATAATGGCACTGGAGAAAACTATTTTGCCAAGACACAAGCACGGCTCAAAGCACCGAGGAGCGGCAGGGGAAATATATTATGATATTAGCACAAGAGAGAATGAGAAGTTAAAGTTTATGCTTTGATAAATGCTCAAAGTTGATCCTTCACGGCTTGAGGAAGAGTTTTGTTGTATTATCATTCGCTTCAGTTCACCTTCTTAGGAAAACTTACCTTAAAGACTAAAGAGAAGGGCAGACTGGCTGGCAGGCGGGCACGGCTCCTAATAACTACAAATAGGGCACGGCAGCCGAAGAAGAGATTCAAAATCACTGAGAGAGAGTTTTATAGCAATAAAATTACACTTTATTATAGCCCCGAGTTGTGAAGGTGGAATAATAAAGTTTAGGATTTTCTTTTAAACTCCTTTTACTCGGCGGTGGTGGAAAGTGAGTTAAGCTCACTTACCGAGATTTGCGTTCTCTCAGTGCTGGGCTGCATTAAGAGCTCCTAAATCACTTGAAAAATATTTTCTCCCCTTCCAAAGTTAAAAGTACCGCCGCCACCACTGGCGGAAGTTTATTTGCTTAGTCTACAGTCTCGAATCCTCGGGTCGTAGAACTTCGGAGGTGTTTTGTCACCTGAGTCAGAGTCAAGCCTTTGATGATTTTCATGAGTGTGTGCCCGCCGTTTCTTTCTCTCTTCGCAGCACAACCGGGAAGGAAGTCCTGAAAATGAACATGATGATTGAATGCCTTGAACCATGACTACACTAGAACCGCCAGCGAATAAATAAAAAGCTGAGACACGGTACAGGAAAATGAATGATCTGAGGTGTTTGGTGTCCCGTATTTTTGTTTGCTCTTCCGAAAGCCGTAGCTCAAACTCATAGCTCTTCGCTGCACCCGAGCTGTGAAAGCGAAATCATAAGCAAGGCTTTCTCCTGCCGCACGCACGTAAACAGCGACAGGCAGGGAACATCAGATAAAATAGATGAGTTATTCGGCACACACAGCGCGTATTATCACACAGACCATTTAAGCTAAGATTTATTCGTGGATGATATCAATTTTTTGTTTCGTCGGTGCACGAGCAGTCTCACTCTCCTGATCCACTGTTGTGCTCCTTGCCACGTTTCGGAACCGTGGAGAAGGAAACCTGCTGCTTCTCCGGTAGCTTGCGATGTAGGTTTTGGCGCTCAGTATTTATAATAAAAGGTTTGCATCGTACAAGTAAATGTGTTGTTGATGAAGGTTGGTTTTTTATAGTTTTTACGTGAAAAAGTGAAAATATGTTGTTTTTGGATACCCATGGCTGAACTGCTGAGCTGAGCGGAGATGCTGTGCTCTGCACGGATGAAATAAGAAGTTCGTATGTGCTTGTGAGCGGTGGAACATGGTATGGTAGAGTACACATGTGGAGGAAGCTAAGAGAATTCGCTCGCTCATGCCGTAAGTGTAATAGTGCCCTGCTGTGATAGTAAAAACAACATTTTACTTTATTCACGGAGCGGTAATGAGCGAAAGTGTTCACAAGTCATGTCAGCGAAGCGTCTGAAGCTGCCCTCGCCGCTCGCTTTCTCAGCATTGCAATAAATACGGCAGGAGGTTTCCTCGTTAAGACACCCTTGGAATCCCCATTTTACTCGAAATCATAATAATCATTTATTGCACTGTAAAAGTCGTTAGGAATAATTTAATTTCTCGACGCATTATCATCCTGCTTTGTACCTGGCCTTCTATCCAGTCATGGCAGGAATCGCGCAGTGTGTGGAAAAGTCCTCCGCCATCCCGTTGAGTCCCGAGTTCCCTCCCATCAATCCACTTTACATGAATGTTCAATTTGAGTCTGGATTGAAGTGCAAAGTTTTTGAAGGTGTTCCTGTACATGTGTACCGGCGATCGGCATGATCCGTAGCATGCACGCCTAAAGGGAAAGTTTACTCCTGTCCTGTCTCCTGTCTGGTGTTTGGTCCTGCCTACTCACGGCACAATTTTCCCTGGAAGGCACGGCAAAAGTTTTATGATGTAATAGACGATAATGCGAGCGCATTATTATTATTGAGAAATTTATGGAGACTGTGAAAGGGTAAAGGTAGCAGTGAGCAGGCAGGCAGACGAGTAGATAGTGACTCGTCGAGCATAGAAAAGGTGGGAAAAGAACGACAGCCTAATACTCCGTTCTTTATATTGTGTAGGGATCGATTCACTCATGATTTATTAGTGCGAGGGTACCGCTGCCATACTTTTTGTCACGGAAATCTGATAACAATGTCTCTCCCTGATGCTGCAGCGCTGTGCCTGTGCTTAGCCTCGTCACTGCTGCTGCAACTTTCACCTATGCACAGGATTATTATTAAGCGCACGACGTACGTGCAGGATGCTGATCATCATGATGACTCATACGAGAGGAAGGATCATTGTGCTATGCGATACGATACTCCAGGCCAGGCCAGGAGAGAATGAATTGAATGAGCAGCAGTGAGTGAATAGGTTCCGTCCTCCTGCCACCGCCACACTGCACGGAGCGTGGGTAAGTGTCCCTGCTGATTCCCGGTGAGTGTGTAATAATAGGCCAACCCCATTGCTAATGCAACCGTGACGCGCAGCGCAGGGAGAAAGCTCAGGCAGCACGCTCACCGCTCGTGTGTGTGATTCAGGACAACTTTAGGTGGGTTTCTCTTTTTACAACTCGACGTGACACATTTTGAGGAAAACACGTCGCCGTGTAATGTTCCATGCATGAATGAGATGATGTGTTGTACGAACTCGGTCGCTGCACGTTGGCGTGTTCGGCTGGTCGGTGAGAGTGAAAGTCTTCTCCCCTGCTTGCCAGACGCAGCACGAGAGTTATGCTTCGTATTTGTATTGATAGGAAATTCATGCCCTGCCAGAGTGCGTCAGAAGGTAGATGTGGAGATGGGAAAGGATGCGTGTTTGCTACAACATCGGATTTTTCAGGTTGACTGCACTTTATTCAAACAAGTACCACACAGCAGCGAACAGCAGCAGACTCGTCGCATCATTCATGAAGGGGGAATCTAAAAATAATATAAAAATTACATAATCCAATTTAACAGCTAGGAAAACTTGCTGCTCTGTTGCGTTGCTCTTTTTAATGCGGCTGAATGTGTGCGAGTAATTAATCAATTCCTGCTTATTAGATTGCAATGACAAAAACTGCAACGGTAATTAAGAAACATGGCGAGGCTGTCGGCGTCCACTGCAGCCCTGCACTTCCCTGCGCTCCGTTGCACCCCACCAATTTGCAATCATAATCATAATGTATTCTTACATTTGCATTTTTATCGCTGAAGATGTCCACATTGCCATCTCGCCTGACGAGCGAAGCAGCGGCGGCGACAATCGCCAGCATGCAATTTTATTGCCCATACACAATGATTTTCATGAATGAATGAAAAAGCATAATAATAGCTCAGCAAAAGGGGGAAAATCGGGCATTAAAGATGCAATGTGTTCGGCACTCTTCTTCCGGACATTAATTTTCTCTCCTTTTCCCTGAACCATCATAATAAATATTGCTGGCTGCTGCAAGACTCGGCTCGACAGGGCACAGGAAAGCTGTTCACCGGAATTGCTTGCTATTTGCAATCGAGTTTCTTAATTCCTATCAAGAGGATTTCGTCCTTGCTCGCCCGCTGCTGCCCTTTGATGATGATGGTAGATCATCAATGAGAAAGGGTTTAAAATTGTATCTTCATTTTAACTACGCTGGTTCCGCTGGCGTGAGTTTTCGAGGTAGTCTTTTGATCCCTTCGTTGCGATAAAATAAAATGTAGATTATCTTGCTTCGGCCTCATTGTCTGTGTCTCCGACTCGCTCGCTGCACCGTCTCCGCTTTAAGTAATATATCTTATTGGAATTCGACGTGTTCTCTGCCTTGGCGAGAAATTGAATCCGGGCCGTACTCCTTTGGTCGTGTAATTTGGGATTTTCTTTGTAAATTGGAACACGAGCCACGAGTCTTGAAGGTATTTCTTTTATGTGTCCGCGCTAACGCTAACAAATTGTGCCCACGAATTCCTTCTAACAAGACCTCCGACGAGACTTGCCAGTCTTTGTGACTTTGACATTCTCCTATTGCCTGCTCTGATGAGTGCGTTTCTTAACTGTTGGCTCGTAGATTAGATTAACGCGTCTAATCAGTATGCAAAGCGTAAAGTTGAAAATTTGTGCGAGGTCCACAACCCACATCCGCAAGCTCATGCTTTCTTCGGTTCTTAGCTGTAAGGTAAATTGGTTTTAATATATTCGTGAGTGGGAGCCCCACAGAACCCTCGTCAACTTTCCGAACCGTGAGTCTGGTTTTGATGAGACAGAAGTTCAATGCACGCGTCGCAGACTGATGGCGGGGAGAAGAATTAAGCATTAGCGATGCAAGTGAAATGGAAAATGAGGGAATGGAGCTCGAGAGAAGGTGAATCGGCAGGGATCATTTTATTACTCATCGTCAGTGAGCAGTGATGCTGTGTCGATGGTCGTGATCACGATCGCAAGATGAAAAGGAAGCAGGGAATCAGCATCGCATCGGCGTCACGGCTCTCGGAAGTTGGTGGGTTGAAGCGTACCAACTAATAACTCGCAATCTTCATATAATAAAAAAGTAAATGGATATAAAATGAATGTACAAATGGAATATGAGAAGAGTTTAATGAAAAGCCACAAGGCAGAGCAAAGGAAGCAGGCAGGCAGTGTGCACGGCACGTTCGTCGCCCATCCACTCCGCTCCACTTGGAAAAGGTACGCGCACTATTAATCCCCTTCAGGGGTGCGTATGACACGTTGACTCGCTTCTCTCCACCGTGTGCTGCACGATATTAATCTAGTCGCTCAGTCAAACAGCACAGCACAGCAGCACCCCGAACACTGAGCACATAACTTAAGGCGGCCAGGCGCCCGCTGAATTCACTTAATGGACCTGGAGCACAATGTGAGAATATTATTCTGATGAGTTTTATATTTTTCACTGCAGAGCAGTCCGTAATAAGTGTCTAATCCAGCACCGCCATGTACACGCATACTAAACACTTTGCTTGAGCCCGCCGTGCACAGGAATACCTTTCTGGCGCGCACGTGAGTACGTGGATTGCAGGCGTAAAATTGTGTTCCATGTTTATTGCCGTTTGCCTTTTCTATGGATGTTGATGTTGACGGCAATAACGCTCACGCAGCCATACTTTGCAATGCCTCTGATATCCTGGTCTGGTTTAATGCACTGTCGTGCGTTGTGTTGAAGGTAGATTGTGTCATGTCGTGTCGCACCGTGCGCCGCGGCAACTTTCCTTTGCCTCCCATGATTTATGAGTCGAAATAAATGCAATGCATCAGCTGAGGGACTTTTACAACTCCAGCTACCAGCGAGGTATTCTCAGCTCGCTGTCCCTGTCTCATTCTCGCTGCAGTCACTGCTTGCTTGTGTAATATTCACACATGTATTTGTTATTGCCTGGTCCTACATGGTTTTCTGAATGCTGCCGACTAGTCCAGAGCGGTAGTGTTGATATTAGGTGAGCGAACATTATACATGAGAAATATATTTCATAAATTCTATTCAATATAATGGAATGGCGAAAAGTTGGAGACAGCAGCAGGAGCAGGAGCAGAGTAAAAGCAGTCAGTTGTCTGATAATGTGAAAGGTACATTTTGCGTTTGCGTTTACTTTTACTGCCTGGGATGCCAGGAGAGAACTCTCGATTTGAATCTTCTACCTTTTACGGTGGTGCCAGCACAAATACGAGGGAGAGCGCACACGCGACCGAGGCACGGCACGGAGAGGCGACACGCGATTGCCCCAGGTGGCTCACAGTTATATTATACAATGGACACAACTTGTACGATAGGAATTGTACGACACTTGACACTTTTGCATGATGAATGGCTTTCCCTAAGAGATTTATAAGTCTCGTTTTCCGTTTCGGCTCGATTCGCTTCAAATTTTCTGCACATTTCCACTTCCAACGCCTGCCTGCTTGTCCACATTGCTTGCGTTGCGTGTTATATGTATGATTTGGTGTTTGGTCGGTTGGTCATGTTCTGCATGATGCGCGATCCGAACACAAGAAAGGTTAAAAATAATATTACTCGGACCATGATAGATGCTCGATTTAATATTTCATGCTTTCACATCCACGTCCACGCATTATCTTGACCCTTTCACGTTTCAACAAAAGATTACTTGCTCGCCTTCGAAATGGCGAAGCAAAGCACACGCACACGTTCACTTTCTTTCACGGTTGCACCACGACTGAAAGAAAGGCCAGTAGTGTTGAAGCGGAACATGTTGCGTGCACATTATTGAATGCGAAGGTGGGATAAGTTATGGTTGAGTGCGCGTATTGCAGGGGTTACCTGTACCTGCTCCGCTTGCACCTGCTCTGATTGGTTCTCCGCCCAAAAAGAGGTTTTACCTTTACAAACACGACGCAGGTACAACAGCAGGTGCTTCTTTCCCCTTCTCTTCTGCTGCTCTCTCTGTTGGGTTCGTACTTCCACTTCCACTCAGCCCCACAGCTCTCACCTCTCGCTTCTCCCGTACATTTTCACCTCACAAAAGCTTGGTTTGCCTTTCCATCCCCGTCTGCCGTGTTTTACTGTTAACAAATGTTTAAACAACACTTTCCCTTCAAGCTTTCACCAACCTGTGCCTTCAATTTAAGGGCACATTTCCTTCTGCAACGTGTGCTTGTGTATTTTTTGCTATCACTCAAAGTGTTGGTGGCCCAAAAGGTGTAAATCTTTCAAATTGTGTTTCTGGCATGGTTTAAATTTATTCATGGAACAACCTGAAAACACGGTAGCGGGTCGCACCCAAAAACTAGGATTTACAATTGTAAATACTTCATGGACATATTAAATAAGGCCTATCCATGTACACATGAAAGCAGACGCACGGCTCCAGAAAGTCTTCTTCGTGATTGAGAAAACGGTTTGAAATATAAATGTCAAAGATAAGTGCGCCGTAGCACTAGAATACTAGCAATATTAGGCGGGTATGAAGTGAGAGTGCTGGGCGTAAGCAGTAGATCCTTTATTATTATTCGACTGCATGAACACATTCACGTTCGAGTAGTATTATGCAAAGAACGTAAAACACAACAAAATATATTTTATTACGGAGAGACAGGCAGTCAGCCGGATTTCAAATCTTTTTTGTCGTGTCGTCCAAATTTCTTGTTTCTACTTTTGTCTCTACGATTCAATTTCATAAAGATCCTGCCATAAAATAAGTCTTTCCTATTTCAAAATTGAACGTAATAAAACGAGGCTCGTGGCCGTCGTGGCGGAGGCTTAGCACACTTTTTAGTGCGAGAAACACGAAAAATCAGTCATCAGCTCGTGGAGTCGAAGGCGAAATTTTGTGGGTGTTGTAAAACTGCACAAAATGCTAATATCTAAAGTAAAGTACCAAGGACGGCGATCCAAACACACGAACATGACGATAAGTGGCTGGAAGACTGTGAGATGATGTAGCTTGTAACTACCCATCGTCTTCTTGTATTACAAATTTTTAACAACTTTGGTCGAGGTGCCAATTTGGATAAAAGGATTGACTTGACTCGAGTTAATAATATTTCGTATGGTAGTTGCTGCTGCCGTACAAGTAATTCGAGTGCGTTACATCACATTACACGAGGAGCCGGGATTATTATGGCTCGGCGTGGCGGAGAGTATCTTTTTACTACTTACTAATAATGTGCTACCGCAGTGGCAGTGGCTAAAATGATTACCGTGCAGGAACGAAAGGAAAGGCAACAGCTTGCTCGCTTCTAAAGCCCAAACAGGCCGAACTTGATACTAGAACTGGAAGTTTACCTTTAAAGTTTTGATTTTGAATTCGAATGTACAGGGGAATGCTGCGCGTATACGCGTGATGGTGATGGAAGAGGCAATCAAGAGAAAATTGAGTCTTTTATAATACGGCTCGTTGCCGAAGGTACGCAATATGTGGAAACGTTATGTCAGTGGGAATTGTTTGCGGAAGGTTCAGCTAAAAGTGGCTCGTCGTTTACGAGTCTCTTTGTTTTCCCATGCTGCTTCTTTTTTACATAATAATATTAGGTAAATTTGTATACACTTTGTACTCGCCCAGAGTGCAGTGCAGGGCCCGAGACCGTAACAGTGAACGAGATCCGTCTGTCGTATGCAAATATTGTTGCAATGTGATTACCCTGTTCCTGATACCCAAACCCGAAGCGGCGCAACGGTAACAAGACAACATTATTATGTAAATTTAAAAAATAGCAGTTTACGCCACGTAAAACGAGCAGCCGACGACGATACGGAGTGTTGGCCGTTTCCTGGTTCTGTTTGGCGCTATGCTGTTTAACTTTCCTTCTGGACGGTTTTAATTCCCCAACTTCATGTTCTACTTGGGTGCAAATGCAAATGCGGATGCGGGACAGAACAAAAATGTAGCCAACATAAAATAAAAGAGGACTCTTTGATGAGGCTGATGTTAATGCCGGCGAGAGACTTTCTCTTTGCTTTGTTGCTGTTCATTTCCGGCCTTTTCTCACGAAACCTTCTTGAATTTACATTCATTTTACATCATCAACAAGCCTATGCCCTTCCCAAGCCCGGTCTGAGAAGAAGAGAGTCCGTCTGAAAAATACACACTTCATGTACTCATGAATAGGGTAATAATGTGGAGGATAAAAATAGCAAAGTCTATAAAATTATACTTTGTTTCGATTGTGGCGGTGGTGGTAACTCGATTCTTCTTCTCCTTGATGAGAAATTAAGCACGCAACAGCAGCATCTTCATCGCCATCATCAGCCAAGTACTAATTCAAATCTCATGATGAGGGCTTTCATCATCACGCTTCGTGAACTTGCACTCCTTCTGCTTAGCGCCTTTCGCTGCGTGCTTGCGTTTCTGTGGTTTCTCACTTTAAAATTGCCAGGCAAAATCACCATGCCTTGTTTGTTAAACACGAGTTCATTACAAAACGTTGCTCCTCGCCAGATTTCCTGTATGCATCTGCCCTGCTCGATTTTTGGAATAAGTAGCCAGGAAGAAAACTCAATGATGGCAAACTTTAAAATGCAGCCCGCTGAATGTGCATCGGATTGATATTTGATATGACTCAATGATGCATGAGGGTAAGCATTGAAATCATACGTACAATAAAATATTCCGCATCCTGAGCGGCTGAGCGATTGAAGAGCGTGTAATGGATTAAGAGTGCATAAATAAATCGTGTACGTCGTGTGTGCATTTGACTGCGACTGTCACGGTTCTTCTGAGAATAAGTGAACCGATGAGGCAAAAGAAAAAGATGAGCATCATACCGTGTGTGATTGTGGTTTCGGATTTGAGTGCGGTGCCTGCGTGCATTGTGGCGGCATTGGGGAGTCGAGCCGAGAGAGTTATTGAAAGAGAAAAATGTCAAAAATAAGAAGGAACACACAATGCACAATGGAAAGAGAAAGTAAATTTTTTGACAAAGGTAAATGCGAATGCGTTGCAAGGCAAGGCAAGGAGGGCGGATGTCTCTCTCGGAAGAATTTCTACGTCCGGAATGACATTTTTGATGGGATATCAATGTGTGTGCATAATAATAACAATAATACGGCGACTGCGTCTTCCTGCCACGCCACGCTCACTTTTGACAAATCATGATATTCATATTCATGAAGAGACGCCGGGGCTCTTCTGTAGGAATCTGTATTGGAATGAATCTATACTACAATGTGTTGCATAATATCAATAGAATAGACAGACACACGTAAGACGAATAAATGCATGCGGGCGGTGGGCGCTGGAAGAGGAAGATGGAAGAGACAGAAATAAAGGAAGTACACGTACGGCGATGAGGGGAAAAGAATTACGGAGTCGGAGAGATTATAAAGATGATGATGATGAAACCTTTTCCTGTCAAATCTAAAATTTATGCTGTTGCTTGGCATTTGGCATTCCATGCACGCACGTAAGACTTTCTCTTCTCTACGCGCCACAAAAGGCAAAGGCAGGTTTATCGTCGCTCTCAATTATGAAGAATGATTCTGATTGCGATCAAGAAGGTGAACCTTCGCATCCACCTTCGAGACCCCGATGCATGTCACGCGAGCACGTATTCAAATGCGATCTGAAACGAATTCCCAAATGGGAGTGCCGTCATTAAAAAACGTACTGTCGAATATTTATTCAGAACTCGAAAAATATTGCAGCGAAGTAAAAGTGAATTTTTATTATGAATACGGTAAAGATGCGCACGATGCGATACAGATACGTATACGCGTACGCGATGCATTACAAAAGAATTACAGTTAAGTATATTGGAAAGACTTCCTTCAAAGTTTGCAGATGAGTGGAGCTGAAAGGAGGAAGAAGGCACGAAGAGAAAGGCCAGCATGCGTACGCTGAAGTGTGCTGCAGTGACGTCTGACACAAAAGGCGAATGGATTGATGGACTTCTTCTTTTCTCTCTTGCTCACTCTGAATCACCATCGAGTTCCGGAGTTGGACAAATGATTCAACTGCCTATTTTCGGCTGGTTCAACCTTTTTTCACTGCTCTGGAATATAAATGAGTTTTCACTGCATCGCAAAATATTATGCATACGCTTTCGCAGTCAGCAAGTCGTTAGTTCAAGGTTCCATGCTGTTTCACATAAAATCACTGCGCGTCTCTTGCTGCCTGCATTGACTTCCTTTCTTTCGCCTGGTCCACGATGCAGCAGATTAAAGCTGTGTATATGTTTTGGCTAGCTTTCGTGAATTTCAACGCTTGGCTCCTGGAATCATACATTCGCCCTGCGACTCAGGGCCGGGTACGGCGCCGTATGATATGTAATGGAGATTGTTTATAGTTTAGAGAAGAAGGTGTTTGATAGTATTTTGACAGGTTTATGAGAAATATGGCATAAAAGAAAATGGTCATTTTAGTCAGCGCAATATACTCTAATGCGTTTTCGGGAAATTTACTGTTGGCTATTGGCTTGCTTCCTCCTATCGCCCGTATTGCCCGGACCATGTAGTTTGTGTGGTGTAGTTTGGATGATGGAGCATGAAAAGGTGAGAGGACAGCGCACCAGCCACACAGCACAGCGGTGCCCGTGAACATAAACCTAGTTCAGTCGTGAGTAAAAATTCGTTTCACAGTTTATACGCAATAATCATCAGTCTTTCATTGAGTTATTGTCACTGGACGACTGCCAAAACCATCTAAACTACAACATCACGTACATGTGTACGTATAGTGGAGTAAGACCAGGTGCAGATGGAAGCAACTGCGTAACTGAGAACATTTTTAGGATTACAGCAACGACGACAGGTAGTTTACGGAGCACTGCCAAGAACTAAACTCGTACCGTCGTAAGTGCGGAGAAGCATTAAGACAAATTTTTATTACTCAAACAACCTCAATTTTTAAGTTAAGGGATTTAACGAGTGGGTGTGTGGATGTGGAACTGGGAATGTCGTGTAATATGAGCACAGCCGCAATAATTCGAACGTCAGCATAAACTGCCATTGGCGTGCCATGTGCGATCTCACATGCACCAAAAGGCGTGGGCTGAACCAATTACTCCGAGATTAATACGTATACATGCTTACACGCTTCAAAATGAGGATTCTCGGTTCATCTTTGAAGATCTCGTGAAATGCGAGACGCACAATGTGAATCGGCGCTCCAACTTAACTAGCTTCGTTATTCGAGATACGACGGAGTGATGATGATTTGATTGTGCAACTTCTGGCGTCGTTGTCAGGTTTTTTCAATGAGGAAGAGTTGTCATCTGTTTGACAAAGATGTGATAGCGATGAAAATGAAGTTGTGACATATTTTGCTATTTCTTTGACAAGACGATATTAGAACACCAGAATCTTTTGTTAGTCAGACCCTTAAAGGTGAAAAAACTGGAAGATGAAACGGCATCAGACTCTGAAGTTCAGTGCGTGATTCGTACAAAGAAATTACACAGCAATTAAGCGACAGATTCGTCCAATTTTCATCAAACGTGCGTAGACAAATGATAATTACTAAACTCAGTTTCTTAATTTATATTAAAATAATTGTCAAGTCTGACAGTTGACTTGAATTGTCTTGCCGGCTTCCAAAGATTCTTTTTGCATGGACTGACACGACGTGTCCAGTTATTCGGTTTAGGACGCTCGACTTGACTTGAGTCGTCCTGCCCATCCTTTCCTGACGCCACGGCTAGCGCTCAGCCATCCGTTAATAATGACGATATGACACGCAATACACAATGCATCGCCAAGTGAGAAAGAAGTTTCACAGGCTCGCGTCGCCCTGCACTCGCATTATTATGACAAGGCCGGGACATTAATTTTTCTTCGATTCTCTTATCTATTTCTGACAGGACTTAGCAAGTGATTGCTTTTCGAAAGCTTTTCGCCCGGAGCACGGTCAAGCTGCACTGTGCTCCAATCGAATTGCGCGCCGGGGTTGGCGAGAAGGAAACTTTGAGCAGTTTTAGCTGTGCTGTTGCATGAAATATCTCGATTGTGTGTCAATTCCTTCAACCATATCATATTCACACATGCTCGCGACACGAGGCGACCGGCGACTGCGACCAATTCCATTCCGTTCCATTTTCTCGCGGCCCGCGCGGGTAAAAAGTGGTTCACAGAGGTGGTGAAAGTAAAACTTTTCCACTTGTAAGAAAATATATGAGCTTTTGAACTAGTTGCGAGAGAAAGCACAAGCACGTCGTGTCATCCTGGAGAAAGGTTTAGTTAAATGAAAAAAGGCAGGCGGGCATGAGGCAGGAGAGGAGAGACTGGATTCAATTTCATCTTAGCCATTCCACTGCCATGTCATAAAGATTCTCTTCTGCCTTTGTGCGACAAAGGACAAAGATATAATAATAAATTAGTATGTGTGCATGGTAATGCCAATGCGGTGCTCATTGAATGAAGAATTAGGCTCTGACTCTGGCCGGGTTCAAGGTAGACGGAGACGCAGGCGGCAGACGAGATGAGCTCCGTCTTTATTGTGAGTAAATGGAAATGAGTTTAAATTAGAATGCTATGGAGTAGAACAAAATGCTTGACGGGTCGACTTGACTCGGAATTAAGACAAGTCAAGGAGAAACTAAACCTGGAATAATAAGTAGGTGCTTGGATTGGAATTCGCGATAAGTGAGTCAAATGAATACAATACCTCGTCAAACCCTTCGCTTCAACAGCCGCTGGAAACTAAGCCTACGCATTGTCGTAAGTCGTAAAATGAATGAATGAATAAAAGAGTCGGGACTCAAATCAAATAGACTTCCATTCTTGTTCCCTGCTTGAGTATATTACCCTCATCATCTGGTTGCATGCGTAGCAAGGAAAGGATCAAGAGCTGGATGACAAAATGAAAGAAGCACGGCAATTTTTGTATAAAATTGACTTCGTGCTGGAATTCACTTCATAAAGGCGCACTTTACCGTCTGAGTAGGAAAAGGTAGTCAACGAGGCTTTAATCGCCAAATAAAAGTAGTCACTGTTTGAAAATGATTGAGAAATATTGTGTATTCGCGTCTGCATGAGATCCGAGATGAAAAGGGTTATTGTTCGGCAGCAGAGGCAGGGGCAGGGGAAAGATAAATAATAATTTATATTTACAACCTGCATTCATTCCTTTATTGCTTCATGAAAGGAACGTCGCAGTTCGGGACTGCGACGCTTTTCTCTGGCTGGCACATTTGAAAAATTGAGAAGATGATTTGAGACATAAAATTGAAGTATTGAATAGGATATATGGCTATTATGTGGTTATGACGTGTGCAGCCAGCGTGAAGGTACGCTTCGGCCTTAAGGTGCTATCTTCTTCATCCACTTTGGCTTTGCTACTTAACTCAACCTCAAGCCTTTGTCCATGCCCGTAAAAGAAAATGTTACGGAAGGTAGTCAAGCATTCAGTGCGGGGAGGTTCAGAAATATCGTGGAAAAATAGTCATACTTTTGTTAGAAGGAAAGTATGAGCAATGAGCTAATGTTCTTAGAAATCAGTTGGAGTTGGATGGATCAGGCAGGAAATGGAATCTCTCGTTTACAAATCCCAACACCACGTTGCCTTTCTTTTCTCACATCAATAAACCCGCTCCGCGCTTCTTAAATACGTATCAATATCTCACACGGTGCGAGTAGCGTAGTGTAGCGTGTGGTGGAAGTGGAAGTCGTTGCTTGCTCTCTTGGAAAGTCGAAAGACAAAACGGGAAGTGAAATCATTCAAAGGGAAAGTCATTTTCCTGTTCTCTCTTGGCTGATGCCTGCCTGCCAATCCTGTCTCAACGCTCAATCTCAATCCAGCACTCATTTCATTTCACTCAAAAGATTTACTCAATCATTTCAAGTTTTCCACGGCTTGCTTTTGAACTTTCACCACTTTTCAATATTAATATCTTCGACGTTGTTTCCTGCTTGCAAAAATCAAAACACGCAAGTAATTCGATGCGTAAGTTTAATCTTGTTAAGCCTTGTTTCTTGTTCTTGGTTCGATTGATCCAACGTGCATGCTTAAATATTCATCCTCCTGATGTAATGCGTAAAAGAAAGACCCTCAATGGTGATTGTAAGGAAGTGGGTGCATAGAGGATAAAGAAATTTGAATGGTCGATGATAAAAAGTAAGAGCTGTTTAGAAGGCAATTCTTTCCTTGATTTAATTTCTTTACTCGTTGCAAGTTACCATAAAAGAGTCGTTGCATTTTGTCTCAAATCATATTTACATAATCGTTATAGTAGCTAGCACAAGCACAAGGACGCGACTCAGGAGCTTCTTATTCATGCAAATTACGTCTCAGACATTAATTAGTGAGCTAATTGAATTGTTACTAATTACAAGAACAAGAACCTTAACAGCAACTGCCACGGCGGCGAATCTTTCTTTCACTTCACCACTTCTTTTGTTGCACGCTTCTTTCTCTTTGCACTGCTCTTCCAACTTTTCCCAAAGAAACTCGTTTTTCAATTCTCGTCGTCGCATATTGAAGGTGCTGGAACTGGAAGTGGAAATGTGGTCGAGTTAACATTTTTGCCGTACATCTTGCAAAGAGAGTACGTGAGTGAGTCACTGAATCACAACGCTCCCTTCTTTCCCAGTGCCGCTCAAAGAGTCGGGAAAAGTTGCCGACTTTTCCGTGTCCGTCCAACTTTTTTTGTCTTTTGCATGTGCTGCTGCTGGAAGATTGTTCGCTCTTTTCTGGATTAACAAAGCAGGCATGCAAGTTCGCCTGGAATTTTGCTACCTATTTTCAGTCCATGGAGGAGCAAGTGCGTGTTTAATCCCCCATCTGTCAAAAGGATCACTAATTAGTCACACATCGGATGCTCACCACTGCACTGAGCCCATACAAGCGGCGGATTATAAGTTCCACCTTTTACCTTATACGCGACACTCCGTGTGGTGTATGTGGATGGTTCGGTCACTCTAATTCTGGTGTGCTAAAATGCAGGAAAAGCTACTCTCCAGCTACGACTCATTACTCATTCTCCCTCTAAATTGCCAGATACTGTATTCTACGGCCACGGTAGCATGAATATGGAATCCGTTAATTATGCTCAGCAGTATTGTCCAGGCAAATCTGCAGGGGAACTAGTCCACGAATTCCCTCGCCTTGGGTCAACTCAATAATAATGAAACTAAATTGGATGATGACCATCCTGCCTGCCTCCTGGCAGAAGTTGGCAAGCAAGCAAAGCGAAACTTTTTCCGATTCCGGTATTTTAATATACGAAATTCCTGGGGAAAGGTAATGAAAGAGTTTGAGTGGTGAAAACTCAGTCAAAAAGTTACTCGTGCTCTTTGGCTTGCTGGTTCGACCGTTCGTAGGGCAGTGATCGGAATGGCATGGAATGGAATGCCAGGCAAGAGAGAAAGTTTAGGTGAGTTCCGTTCCGCTGGAACAATAAACAAGATAGTAAGGTGGAAGCTCTACGCGCTACCTTTCTGCTGCTTCGGAATGGGAAAGTTCCAATTTTTTATGTCGTGCCACGTAGCGAACAGCGAGAGAGGAAATCCCAAGCTCGTTTCCTTGCCACTTTCCCGTTCTCATCACATCATCAGCAGGATAAATATCTACCCCATCTCTCAACCTGCGCCCGTGCTGCCAGTTCCGTGCGCTAATAGTAATAATAGGCAGGGAACATTATTAAAGTTCCGTACACACAAATTTCCAACTTATGAATAGATCACCGATGTTTCGTGCTTTCGTGCCTGCCTGCCTGCCTGCCGGCATTTCTCATAAACTTTCTCTCGTTACTGTGATTCTTTCGATACTGGCATTGTTATCAGTCGGACGCTAAACAAAGCGAACCAAACCTACAATGTAAATGTTAATTCAACAAACCATGAGTAAAACTTGCCTGTTGACCAGCTATTCGTTCAGGGACGGAATGAAGTCCTGACCAGTTAATTTGTAAAATATCAGACTTCGAATTTCCAATGCATTTTCGGTAGAAAACTCAAGGCATAAATTTAGACGGATGTTAACTCCTTGTATGACTTTAGGTAGTATAATTACAGGAAAAATTGCGAATGCAAAGGTTCATAAAATATGTGAGACTGAGAAGAAAATTTGTGCAACGTATTGATTTTGTTATTAAGAAGGTACATACCAGAAGCAAGTCTTCGGCCTTCGGTCGCTTCGCTTTGCGCTTGAGCCTGACGCGAAAAGCACTGCATAATTTCGGAAAGCAATTTACCAGCCGGAGGATGAGCGAGAACGGGACGCATTCTTAACATATTCGGGTCCAAGGTATTACAAGCTTTGCGCGGTAAACATGTCGTGCCCGTGTTGGATCGTGTTCGCCTGTTGGCGATGCGATGCATAAAATTTAAATAATTCGTGTATATTGGAAAGTGATTTGAGTTTAATTTATATCAAGGATATTAAATTACATACGGCAAGGCGAATAGCGTGAGCATTACAGGAAAGCAAATGTTCCGGCTCGAATATATGTCAGTCTTGAACTCGAAACTAGTCGCTACTACTGCTGCTGCGGCTGTCAGCAGCTTTCGATAAACGAATCACGTAAACGTAAGGAATTTAAGGGTGAAAGGAATTATGGGCGATGTAATAATAAATTTACCTTTTAATGTGAAAGCAATGGCAATACCAATAGCAGTAGCCAGGCCAAGGTATTCCCCCGTCCCTGCTCTGCTCTCCGCTGCCCCTTGCAACTGCAATACATTTTGTATCGAGGCTCTACTCCTCGCTAAAGTGGGAGATCCCTTTCTCCGGAATTTGGAGAAATACTCCTGCGCAATAATTTTACAACACACTTTTTTGGGTTTTCAGTCATATTATCTCCCACAGTGTGCTCTTTCGCTTTCGCTAGAAGCCAAAGCTAGAAAGGTGGTCCCAGGCTCCGGCCTACACGTTTCGTTCGTGGTGCGAGCACTTGTTCTTGTACCGGTGACGACGAGCGAGCGCGAGCAGTGCGACTAAACGAAGTCATCTCTGAACTTCTCCTACCGTTGTGCAACCAACCCTCGTGCTGCCGTGAAACAAAAATCTGAATGTGAATCCCTGTCAGTCGGATTCGTACCGTAGAGAAGACAAGTTCACGTTTTAGTGGTTGCTCGAGTTGGCTCCGTGCGATGTGAGAGTGCTGACTGCGTTGCGTTCCAGTGAGCTCTGTTCAAGTTACCCCTGAAAGGGTGCTGGATGCGTGAAGTTGAAATTAATCGAATCTCCTGCATTAACTGCGTTAACATTGTGCGTGCATCGCCTTTCCCAGTCGCAGTTTGCACGTCGTACAAGTGCACTGCAGTGCTCGTGTATTTATGATGAAGGGGTGTAAATAAATTACTGCTGAATGCATTAGAGACCAATTGCTGGCTGCATCGGGCAATCGTCCTCGTACTCGGTGACTGTGACCGACTGTGTATGGGTTCATGTGCTTAATGAAGAGCATGTCATGGTTGTTGTTGGCCATAATAATATGTTGAGCCTGGATTGTTACAGCGAGCCAAATGCATTCTCCATGAGATTGTGGAGACTGGCTCATGTTTGGACGGCTTATCGCAGTGAGTTCATTTTATACCCTTCTGGCCATTCTGGCGTATTCCTTAGTTTAGGTTAGCCTTAAACGGAGAAGCAGGATACGGAATTATAGTGCGGTTGATATCGAATATTGATGCGAGTATTCTAGAAACTAAAATTGCTTTTAATACTCGAGATTAATTGTGAATTCTGGGTAAACTCTCGTCCTGCTGGTCTGGTCAGTGTGCATGCATACTTCATAATGAGGTCATATCTCTCGCAGATGAGTTTAAGAGCAGCAGCCAGCAACAACATTTGACTCACCGGAAATTGACCAAATACACAAGAGAATTAATGAAGCTTCCCATTCATTCCGTCCCACTCTCGAGTTTGCGGTCTTGTTAATTAATTTAATTTTTTCCATAGACTCCGTAGTCAATCAAGGTTCCGGTGAATCTGGCGTGGATTTGGGGAGCAGCAGTGCCAAAGACGAACTCATCCACAGCCCTGGCGGCCGAAGCCTTGCCTCTTCGACGTTTTCTGAATCTCTGAACCACTTTGGCAGCAGTGGCGGCAGTGCTGCTGCTGGACTTGGTCTGGGTGGTCAAACAAACCTTTCTTTTGTTTGTGAACAATGTGGCCTAACTTATACTAAACGCGATGAACTGGAGAAACACGAACTCGCAACACATCCACAAGTGAATCAGGTACGTTACTCTTCACACCTTGGCGCAGCCCTTTCTTCCCTCATAAAGAAGACCGACCGAGTCAGGCACATTTAATTAATGGTTTCAACTTCTTCATTCCTGCTCCATTGAATGAAGTGAATCAAAGTTATGCGCTGCGGCGGAAGAAAAGAAGTTCTTTTATCAACACACCAACACCATTCCTTCTTTTCTTCTCCCAAGACGATTTTTTGCTTTTGCCTTTCTTTTCCAGTACAAGAGAAATTTGTTCTTGGAGGACATGATTCATAATACCTTTTGTACTACGTATAATTTACACGTATCCCGTAAATTGAATGAGAAAGGATCGGTGAAGGGAAAGGAAGGAAGGAAATGGTGTCATGAGTTGATAAGGAGAATATAAAAAAGTTGATTTAATGAACAAGATGCTTTCTCACGTTTTCACTCAACTCGGCTCGGCACGGTGTCCTTAATTCTGCCTCTACCTTGGGAGAGCTCACTCTAATATGTATTATAATATTATGAATTGAATTTTACAGTCATGCAAAATCTGCTTTAAGCAATTTGCGAACGTCTACCGATTACAAAGGCACATGATAAGTCACGACGAAAGCGCAGGTCTTCGAAAATTTAAATGTCCGGACTGCGAAAAGGTAAGTCAACACAATAGTAGTTTATTAAGAGTTTGATAGTTGTTACAGGAGATGGTAAGATCTAAATCAGAGATATAAGAAAGTTGAAATTAACAGTATTGACACCACTTATAATAACGATTTATCCGCCAACGCCTTCAGCCCATCTCGCCCATTCCCTTTGTAATTGTAGGACTTTGTTAAGCGCTTGTATTGATCTTCAATGATTCTTGAATTTTCACCTTCTGAAACCTTATGCAAAACTGTGAATCTGGTGATGTCACGTCCGGTAAGTGTATGCGCGAAAGAGAAGTGGACGTGGGAGTCGACGAAAGTCATCCGGATCACTGCGACTCGCGATGAAATTCTTGATCTCACACTCAATTAATTCAGTTTTCAGCTTAGTCCTCTCTGGTGTTTTAATTAGTTGCAGCGCTTGTTTGACATCTTCACAAGTTGATTGAGGGCCGATCAGAACAACCTCTTTAGATTGTGTACTTGCTATCTCGTCTCTTCTTGTTTGTCAGTGGCGGTGGCGCTGAGTCAGAAGAGTCAGACTCAAAAATAAAAACTTCAGGTTCTTTAACGCGTTTTCTCTCAACTTCTTTGTTCTTCGTTGGTTCTTTGCTGAAATATTCTTCTTCTGGTTCTGAATCAAACTCCAAGAGAAACTGATCCCATGTTTTGTCTGCCATTGTAAATTTTTAGTTAACAAAAAAATGTACTACAAAACTAAACCTTGCCAATTGAAACACTAAATTGCGGAATTAAATTACTGCAGCTCTTGTGCTTAAAGATAGTTATCGCAACAAACAATTTATTGCTAACAAATTGAAACATGACAACAATATTACAAACCATTATACAATTATCAATTATTATCAATGCAGTTATTATAATTATAATTATTATTAATATAATATTGCTACCCAGCTAGTTATATATAATTAATTAATTATTTTATCTCTGTATTTCTGTTGTTTTCATGTCATCGATGGAAAAGGCCTTCAAGTTTAAACATCATCTTAAGGTTTCCACTCACTGAATTTTAAATACCTTCACACTTGCGTTTATTGCTGCATGCCAAGCCACCAGCACTAGATTACTAGATACTAGATTAGCGCACGCACCGCATCCACAGCCTGAGTTCCTTTTACGATGCCATGCCATGCCGGATTCTTTTCGCAGTTTGCACGTTTTGCCATCAAAATCATTTTACGACCCAACTTATTGCCTTCTGCCCGTCTTGTCCTGTCCTCGTTATCGTCCTTTCATCTTCACAATTCGCACTTATGACTTGTGCCGTAAACCTGAGATCACACGCTAGTCCTGGTCTTGAGAATGTATTGCGCATTATTGCTGCATAATTTTTATTCCTACACCCGCAATTTCCACACGCTTCAGCTGTCGCAATGTTTCGTCCACTGCGTGAGTAAAAAGGCAGTAGCTGTAATTGACTGGCCTGCCGCTGTTAGGTTATTTATTTACTCTGACAAATCAGGCGTACGCCGAAAGGAAAAGGTTACTTTATTAAAATTTTGTGACACGACACGTGAATACAAATTACGAATGTGTCCCGTGCATAATAAATTAGGCCAGCACAACATTTTGATGGAATTTGTTTGTGTAAATTGATAAACTTTTCCAATTAAGAATTCAGCTCCTGTCGTCTTCAATTTTTACACATCGTAATTTCAGTTCCTGGCAGCTTATCCTTCCCCCCGCCTTTCTCTTGACATTCTGGATTTCGGTTTCCAATTTTCACAACGCAGTATCGTTAGAATTAGCAGAACCGCGAAAAGCCTTAAAATCTTAATTCCTATACGCTCGCCAATTTAGCTTATTTTAATTCGCATGATTATGAAGAGTGGTAGTGAATATGAATATTAGAATTACAAAGCATGTCTTGAATTACTTGAGTTTGAATACAAAGAATGAATGAAATTAAGCAATACGCTTTGTGTTGTCAATTTCTTTTGATTATGTTTTGTTTCGTCCTCGCGTTAACATTCGCAATGCAGTGCATATTGTTTTGTTATGATTTGCGTTAAGAAGCATGAAGCCGTATTGTTTAACCAAGATTCTAATATTTAAATTTGTGTTTCCATAAAGGAACATGTCCGGATCCACTCAGGCGAGAAACCGTTCATTTGCAAAAACTGTGGGAAACGGTTTTCTCACTCTGGTTCCTACTCTTCGCACACAACCTCCAAGAAGTGTCTCATTATGAACTTGAAGGTGAGTCTTATTTTGCCCCGACGGGTGCCGCTTCGCTGTTTTATAAAGTCTTTCTGTAACGTATAGACGAATGCAAGTTTTAGTATTGGATAAACATACACTTGGTAATTGAGAATTGATGAGATTTGTGTTAATCGCCAAAATTTGTTTGCATTGTTTCAGTTGGGCAATCGCGGCAGAAATATGGTCGACGGTAAACCAGTCGCATCTGCGCAGCGTTCGTCTCATTCTACCTCAAAATCGTCTCAAAAGCCAGCCCGCAGTTTGCTTTCTTCTGAGTCCGCATCTTTTCCGCTTCATACCCAACTTGGTTCCAAGGCTTCACCTGGCAGAACCTCAACTTCTTCTGCAGACAATAACTTTGCTGTTACAAATTCAATTTCGGCCACAAGCAACAACGATGAAAGTTTAACTTATCCATCCATCTCGCCACCTTTTCTTCCTCCAGGTATGTAATTATACTTAAGCTCATGTGTGGGTTTCCGATTTACATATTGAATTGAATTGTTCACTAGGTCCAGTTAATTTCCATCCATTCTTCGTCTCGGCTGCCACAAGTGCTGGTTTGCAAGGGAATCCGTACGCTGCCCTGAACATGACAAACTTTTTCAGCAATTTACCTCAGAATCTTCCGTTTGCGCATTTGACTAATTTAAGCAAAGAAGAATCCAACGTGAAAGAAGAGAAAAGGCAAAATGGATCGTTTCATTCGAAGGGTCGCTCACTTTCTCATTCGCCCTCCGATCACAGTTCGAATAAAAGTCACGAAGATGGGGAATCCGAGAAGGGAAGCGTCGTTTCCAACGGGAAAACGGAACCAGGAGAAAACGACACTGCAAATGACTCGGACAAAGATAGCTTGGACAATGTCAGCAAGGTTCACCGAATGCTGGAGACTGTCAGCGCGAATATGACTCGACAGCTACTCGAAGCTTGTCAGCTGAAGAATATGTGCGGCCCTGTGTCGCCTGCGTTGTCAACAAACTCTTCGTCCCATTCCAAAGTGTATGATGAGAAAATGGTTATTGACTCGGAGATGAATCAGAACAACAACAACAATTGCATCAAGAGCAAAGATTCAGTGAACATGGAACGGCAACGGAAGAAGAACGGAATTGAAGGATTGGCTGCTCGCCTGGAAGTTTCGAGACAGCAAATGGCTGAGAATATGCGCGACAGTGGAAATGAAGATTACTATATGACGACGTCTCATGAAGAGCACCAGTCTAGTAACTCGGAAAATGAAGCCAACGAGCACAGTAAGTAAACCATCTACAGAAAATTAACGGAAAGAGTAATTAACCCAACTTGTTCTATTCCAGATGAGCATGCAGAGCATGGGGAAACAACCGAGGAAGGACGCAGGGCTCGTGTACGATCGCTTTTCTCAGAGACACAGTTGACTATTCTTCGGCATCACTATGCTGCTGATCCAAGGCCAAGACGTGACCAGTTGCTTCAACTGGCTCAGAAATTAGTTCTGCCTCTTCGAGTTGTTCAGGTTGGTTACTGTTTCTCGCAGAATGGAACTTATGGAGCGATGTGAACTTCCCAGTAAGCTAAATTCAAAATTTTTGCTTGGCTTGTTAGGTTTGGTTCCAAAACAGCAGAGCTCGTGATAGGCGAGAAGGCAGGCCGCTTCAGTGCAATAATCCAAATACATTTGCTACAAAAGGCCTCCCGAAACTTGGATTTTCACCTTCACTTTCTCCATTGTTCAACAATGGAATCTCTGGTTCGAGATTGTCCTCCATTGCCTCAACAATTCCCGCTTGGAATTTTTCTCATAGTGTGAAACAAGAAATTGAGGAGTCTAAACCATCCGCTGAACAACCTCTTGATCTTTCTACAAAGAAATCTACTCCGTCTAATTCTCCACGACCATCCACAGTTGCATCCGAACCGATGACTTCAGACTCAGAAGATGACATGAAACCAATACCTCTTAATTTGGTAAGTACACTTCCCAAGTCAGTTAAGTCATCTATTCACAGTGCGAATCAATAAATGTTGCTTATTTATTGCAGAAATCTTCAAACCTCAACTACTCTTCAAATCATTCTAATATTCCAGTGATTTTTCGACTCGCCAATGATGACAACAAAAGTCCAACCCGTCACTCAAGCTCTCCAAGCAATCTCAGCAGTTCCTCACGTCTTGCCAAAATCTTGTCACAACCTGTCACTTCTCCAGGCTCACCTTACAGTAACCACAGATCATCAAGTGGGTCAACCGTTAACGGAAGCACAAGCACCAGAACACCTTCTCCTGCAACATCGCTTGGTCCGATCATGGCCCCTTCCCTCTCAAACTTACTGCCTCCGTCCAACAGCCCTCCTGATTTTGGAGTGAAAAGGGAAAATTCTCCTCTCCACTTTCTTTCTGGCCTCCACAGCGGCAGCAATGGAGACCAAAAGTTCAATCTGAACAGTAATATTGGAAGCAGCAGACATTCGCCCAGAAAGAGGAAGGCAGTTCCCAAGATTCCAGTCATCACAAACGCTCTGCCGGATGAGACTGGTCAGTTTGCTTGTGATCAGTGCGAGAAACAGTTTAATAAACAAAGTTCGTTGGCTCGACACAAATACGAGCATTCAGGTTAGACAAGCTAAGAGAAGGCTATAAAAGCATCTCATGTTAAACTGCATATATTTTCACTGCAGGTCAGCGTCCATACAAGTGCGATAGCTGTGAGAAGGCGTTCAAGCACAAGCACCATTTGACGGAGCACTTGCGATTGCACACTGGAAGGTAACACGCTTATTCATTTATCTTGTCTAGATGTGTGCAGTTAAGAAGGCTGATGTCATCTGGTAAAATCAAATTTAATTTATAATCATTACAGTAAGCCGTACCAGTGTCCTAAGTGCAACAAGAAATTCTCTCACTCTGGATCCTACAGTCAGCACATGAACCATCGTTACGCCTACTGCAAACCGAATATTCCAAACTCAAATGCTCGTAATTGATTATCCACGTGTGAACTTATTTCAGCCACCTTGGCAGATGCTGCGGGCGTGAAGGAGACAGCCACTGATATGCGAGGGAGTGATACGTAGTGACAAGAAGTGTACAACCTGTGGTCTTAAAAATCTTCTAAAAGTATATGCATCGTGTTTAGATCACATAGTGACTAGGTTGATTAGTTGAGATGGTAGTAGTAAGCATTTTAATCTAAAGCACAAACATATAGAATCTTTTGGCTATGAACATGGAATTAGTGTTCACTGTGTCGCAAGTGAACTGACAATTTGAAAGGCCTACGAGTTTCCATCCATGTGAATTGTTAATAGTGTATGGAATACCGACTCCCAACTCAATTCACGGAATGAACTTTTACTCTTCAGCGGTTTTCGACTCCGCTCCAGAAACTTACAATACTCTCTTGTTCTACTCATTTGATTTCTCTGAAGCTGAACTATTAAGGAGTTAACAATTTAGAATCAACGAAAGCATGATGCAAATGCGTACTTTAAGATTAAAATTGCTGCATTGCACGCTGAGACGGCTGCAAAAGCAGGTTCACAATACAACGAATACGATAAGATTTTATACTGATACAACGAAACGTGAAACGTAGTAACTTAATAGCACATCGAATAGGTACAAGCTTAGCTTAGCATGCTGTAATTTCTAAAAAGAAGTACGAAGCAACGAATAAGGTGAAGGCACCACACGAAGTTAACATCGAACTGTGCAATTCTTCTTTGTGTCCAAATTTTTATATAAAAATAGTACCTGTGCAATACTCAAACTCATAGATTCGGTTCAACTAAAACGCACTGGCACGTTGCATGCGCGGTTGCTGCTGCTGTCGTGAGTTGAACATTTTAGGTCTTAGGTACTTTATCTAAAGATTAAAATGCATGAGCTTTTAAGTTATTCCTTCACAATTCACTTTAAGTTTCTTACAATCAATTTTCAAGCAGTGCCATGATTTACTAGAAACTAGTCTCGTGTACTTTGACAAATCATTGCGTGCCAAATGCCAACACCTTTCCAATGAATTCAAACCCATCGAAACTGCAAACGGAAAATCTTGTGCAATTTTTATTTATGTTTCATTATTGTACGTTTTAAAACAATCAATTACTTCATTTTAGCTTGGTTCTTGTTTTCCGGTTACAGTTTTAAGAACGTTATAAATCTAACCCAACTTGGTTAATTTTTTTACTCGTTTTTACACCTATTTCTTTAGATTTTAGGATTTTCCTCATTTTAACAGAAGCAGAAATGTAAATTATTGTGCCATGTATATTAATGGAATTGTTCTCACATTGTTCTAATGCTAGCTTAAGCTAAATAAGTAAAATAATACTCACGTGCGTGCGGTAAGCTGCAAGTAAATCTCTCGTAACTCTTAAATCTCATTTACTCTTCAAAATTTTAACCAATTTCTACTTCTCCCTAATTAACATGCTACTCTAAGATACTTGTAAGAGCCTAAACTATACTACTATTTTAATATATTTTAAACCAATGACTAAAAACTTGAGACAATATTGTTAATATAGTCCTTACAATGGAATGTGATGCCACGTGTTTTTCAGAATATATTTTATGCTAAATTATTAAATTGTGGAATCTCAAATTATACTTCAATGCATAGAACCGCGGAAAAGTTCCGTGAAAGCGAACCGATTAAATTATTCAGACTCGGAAGAACTTAGCCTCGGCAAGTGTAAGTTACTACGCTGCTTAGAAATAGACTTATGTCATGTCGTTGTAGTTTGAATTCTTTTCGGTACGTCTAGTGATTATATTTCACGTTTGTCTCTCTTCTTATTTACATGTTAGTCAATAGATCACAGTCCTGAATAAATCTAAAACAACTTTCATTACATGCGTACATGAGTCTTTGGTCATTTCAAACAACGATTTTAAAACAAAGAATGCAGAGAAATGCGAACGAAGAATGAGATCAACCACTTAGCATTAGCATCAGCGCATGGCGAAGGTGGAAATATAAAACTAAATTCTTATTAGCTAATTTGATTTGGTATATAAACTAAAGATACATTAGAATTGGACTAGTAAAATAAATATACACTATACTAACTTCTACAAAGTAGTAATTTAAAGCTTCAGTTGTTTGTGCTGTCGGCTGTCGATTCCGACGTCACGACGCACGCTGTCAGTTTTGATTTGGTCCTTGAGCATGCCTGAACTTTTCAGCTGACCTCTCCGAAGTGAGTTAAGCGCCAGTGATGGTCTTGGGCGGACGACCCCGTCTTCGCTTGGGCGGGACGAGAGCTTCCTTTTCCTCCGTGTCAGAGCTGGCATTTTCTTTTTGTCCGTTCGACTGTTCTTCCCTTGCTTCGACAGTCACATCAGATTTCGCTTTCTCAGTCGTGTTCGGATCAGGATCATCGGTATTTCCATCGGATGCTCCACTTGACAGAACCACATTTTCTTTGTTATTCTCATTCAATTCGTCGACGCAGTCTTCAAAGTCGAGACGTTTCTTCGGAGGATTAAACCGTCTTACATACATTCTTCTTTTCTTTGGTGCTCTTTCCAGTGCAGGATTGTAGGTGGCATCTTTTTCTTCGTTGTCTTCATCGTCACCGATTTTTTTGCGCCTTCCCAATTCGTCGTCCTGATTCTGATTAATTAGACTCGTGTTGTTTGGTGGAGTACATAGCAAGTTCTCATTTGAAGTTGAAGCTGCGTTTGCTTTCTCGGCCATGGCTCTTGCTGTTGGAAGTCGACAACATTTTACTAAAGTTTAATGCCCAGCGGATCAGAATCAGAATGAACAAATAATGCTATATTACCTTGATTCTCCTTATGGTAATTTCTTCTTGTATATTTTCGTTTTGGTTTTTGGTGCGAAGATTGATTGTCAGCAGTTTCTGGTAAATGAACTTCACCTTCATTTGGATATAATTCTGACAGACATCTGAGTCGCTTTGGCTGCACGAAGGAACCAAGAAAAGTTATTTTTCAGAAATCATTGAGTAACCAAAAGACAATGCTCATTCATCGAATGACTTACCTTGCACAATAGTACCATATCTCGGAATTCGTCGAATTTGATGAACTGATTTTGGATCGCATCCTCTTTTGCAGGCGAAGTTACGGCAATCTGGAACTGTTTCAGCTCCTTATTCAGTACCACATCTGCGTAGCCTACTATGCTCAGCTTTGACAAGTCCGGTGCAAGGTCCGCTTCACTGTTAGTCACAGCCGCTCCAGTGGCTTCAGCTCCGTTCGCCTCAGATTGAATATTTGATTGCACTCCATTATCCTCAGCTTGGAAATTTTCATTTTCCATCGCTGCTGCTTCCTGTTTCGCTTGCTGAGTAATACAAAGTGTGTTCTCAGAACGATTCACAACAGCCATGATTCCTTTAGTGTTCTTAATATCTGCGGATGTTGCCGGAACCAAAATCTGGAGCAAGCAGAGTTGACATTGAGGCAATAGGCAATTAGGAGCTTGAGACCATGGTCCAGTTTAAAAACAAAACAAACCTGTTTCTGTTCATTTAGTTGAATAATCCGAAGCAGGAAATGATGTTCTGTAAAGATTGATCCAAAACCCACAAACGGAACTTCTCCCTTCTTGCACGCTTCAATATATGCTCCGGTATCCAAGTTGTCGACAAGGACTCCACAGTTTGCGTCCTCACCCAGCTGACAAAACGGAGCATGAAAACATACACTCAATTCAATCGGAAGACAAATAGAAGCTAGAAGCTAAACATGCAGAAACTTACAATATTCTTAAAAATGTCTTGAGGATCTAACTCTTCAGCAACACCCGTAAATGTAGAGTTGGGATCAACAGGTTGCTAAACCAGAGAAAACACACACCAAATGTCTCAAAGTTGATTCATTTTCATTCTTCAATTGTGACGAGGCAAGCCTGCCACTGCCTGCTGTCTTACCACCAAGATTGCGTTGGAGTCTTTAGATTTTTGGTTCATTCCAGCATTTTTCTTCAATAGAAGTTCAACGAATGGGTCGAGTTTGTCTCCTTTCTTCACAACTTCTGGCATCCTTACCAATTTAACCTTTTTCCTAAACAGGAGTGAGCAATTAAACCTCTATACATTACATTTGACTCATTTTTCGTTTTCATCCGACAATTGTTCTGAAATAGGAACATACCCTCTTTCTGTGAATACATATTTTACGCCATGTCGTTTTTCAACATGAGCACTCAGAAGAAGTTTTCTTGGAAATTTGGCAGAGCACAGGGAACAAGAAAATGGTCTGGGCTCCATAAATGTGTCACGATTTTCATCATCGGCTGGTAATTGTGGTGATTCCTCTTGGTGATGATCTCTTCGATTTGTTCCGGGCTCAGGCCACTCAGGCTCTCGTTCTTCCTGCTGGGCAGAGGTTGATGGCTCGTTGTTCTCTTCATTCGATTTTCCTTCATCCACGTCCACATCAGGCTTGTTTTCGTTTTCGTCAGGTGGTGCCAAGAAAACTATAGAAGACTTATCTTCTGCACAGGATACCACTTCCTCCATTTTGAAACAAGATGGCTCGCCCAGAGTGTCACCTGTCGCTGCATTGTTCCAGAATGGTTCTCCCTCACCATCTTGACTTGGACTCCACGTCTCACACTTGATTTCTTGGGTTTCTTCTTCGCTGATAGGCGTCTTTGTTGGCCCACCACCCATGTCGGCACAAAAGGGACTAATTGAGAGATAACTTGCAAAATGCTCAAGGCAAATGTCTTGAAGATCTAACAGTCAAATCACAAATCAGCTTGTTAAACCTTCTTACACAATTCAACTGAAGCAAGACAGCAATAAGAAACTTTACAACTTATCAGAATGGTCAGAGTCTTACTGTCTCCAATCACTCGAGCTGACGATAAGGATAGCCAAGATAAAGGAAATACAATCGGCGATTGTCTGCTCAACTGCTTTCCCGTGTTGCAGCAGTTGTTTGCAATAATTGTTGCAACTGGCAGCATTGCAATTCGCCAGTGTACATTGCTGGGAAGAGAAGAGAGTGGAGGTGCGATGATGACGACCACCAACACAGCCAGCACTGATTGCAACAATGAATGCAGCAATTTCTTTTCTTCATTGCTGGTAGATTGTCGTACGCAAAGTGAAAGCAGCAGTAGTATCACCTTTCTTCACTGTTGAGTCAGTACTGCTAGCACTACATTTCTCGCCGTCGGCAATTCATTTGAATTTTCTCATTATTGCACCTTTTCCAGTCATGCCGAATCTTTTTGAACCTGGAATAAGAACTAATAATCGGCACAGAACGATGGAAAACGAAACGAAGTCTGCAATTCGCGAATCTGTGGTTTGCGAAACACAAAACCGGATGATGGCCTGTTGCAGAGTTCATGTGGTTCAACTACGACATTAAAACATCTTTGGCCTGTTACGCTGAGTGAGGTGAATTTTTACAAAATGAGATGTGCTGCAGTTAAAAAGCTTATTATGACAGCATGAACGACAGTTGTTATGAACGGATGATGTATTCCGCTTGCATCATATTGTCATGATTTGATAGAAGGTTTAATGTCTTAGTTATGTCTGTATTTTTCCAGGCTGCAGTTCTCGTTCTTACAAAGTTCAATTTACAGCTTTGACTCTGCGTTCATCGTTCTAATTGTAAAGATTAAACTCTCATTCGCTCTATTGCTTTGTAAATAAAGTACGAACAAAATTTCTTGATCTGAAATCTCCGTAGTCGTTGTGTTTGAGTTTTTATTTATTTTCGGAGTGTGTGCTGCCGCTTCGCCGATTGGCTCATCATTTCTTGTCGTTCGCTGCCCCGCCATCCTGGAGAAAGCCCTATTGCCTTGCCCGGATTGGTAATGTCGTTTATATTCTGATTTCGGCTAAGCATTAATTAATCGAGAAAGGAATCGGATTTTCAAAGTCGGAGACGGGAATTCGCCGTTAGGTTGCCTTCAGTATTTCATTCCGTTGCGCAATTCCTCAGGTAAACTCTGCATCACCTCGCTCTGCCCTAGAAAACCCTTCGGGAACATCGTTTTCGACACCGCTAATTATTGAGATTTGCTCGTTTGGTTACGCATTGCGAATTGCGAAACGACTTGCTGATTGCATTCCACGACGAACTGCACCTTTTAGATAGCGAAGAATTCGGTTTCAGGTTGCACTATTCGGGCTAGACGCACATTCAATTGCAGTAACCGCACTTCTGGTTACAATGGTTTGCAGCAAGGACGTGAAATGTAAACCTTCCTTCCGCGACCAATTAATTTTCAGCTTCACGAACTTGTAATTTATTTCACAGTAGGTGATATAAGGTTTTCAGACAAAAATATTGAGCTGTTATAGTGTTCCCAAAAATAGTCGACACTATGCTTTATTGAGAAAAGTTTAACAAATCACATTACAAGTGTAACTTAACAAAAGTCGAGAATTAAGTCTCAAAAGGCATGAACACGTTACAACGTTACAAGTATCACTAGACGCTAAAAGTTCTAAACTAAACATCTTGAAATTAGTCATGCACTGAGACATGTCTAAAATATTGAAATCCTGTACGCTAACTCTAAAAGCTGATGTCTTCATTCTTTGATACACAATATTCCGTACGCGCACGGCCTGGCCTCTCCGATTTATCAATTTCTATTTCGCAGGCTCAGCGTTCCCAATTCCGAACCCTGCACGAACTGCTTCAATTTTTGCACATAGCTTTAGAGCTGGTCCGAGTTTCATGTTCATCGCAGACATGAGATGGTCCGCTTTCAAGAGCAGGAGTGCTTGCCCGTCGATTTCTTGTTCAGCAAAATCGCACGCGTATTCGGCGCAGCCAGGCAATGATTTTACAAAGTCGACCACTTCGTCGACATTCCATTTCATTGGATTGACCTTTGGTTCATCGTCGCCATCATTCTCCGACATGGTAGGCTGGTCTCCGATGGAACTGCTCGTCTCGTCCGTGTCCCCTTCGAAGGATTCGCCCTGGAAAGATAAAACGAATGAAATCAGTCGTAACAAGCTTTCAACCCACCAAGCACAGGCATTGAAAGAAGCCGTTTACAAGTTTGCCGAACTTCGCATATAACTGCAAGCTCTGTATTTTCTGCACTGCTACTATTATGGGTTAAACTTGCTAGTGAAATTAACAGTGACAATCAAACACTTACCCTTTTGCGGCCCTTGACTCCTTTCTGATTCCCAGGCGTGTGTGGCGACTTTTGTTGTGCCGCCTTCATGTTCTTTGCACAGACAGAGGAACAGAACTTCTTCCTTTTGAATTTAGCCTTCAGTTCAACTTTACCACACATTTCACACTTTGCAAACTCTCCACCTAACGCTGCCTTCTTTTCTGTATTGAGGAAGATAAGATAATTGTCATGAGTTAGAGATTACGGTACGGATCAACAGATGACCTCGAGCTGTCTGTTTACATTCAGCATAGTGACTCACTTGGAGGTTCGTCAAAGTCGAGACTCTTTGGCATTGGGAACGGCTCTGCTGCCTCCTGGATGACGAAGCCCTCAATTACGTGCGTGAGGACTTGAGGCTTCACCATTGCTTTGGGTAACTTTTGTTTTCCTTGAACTTCATCCTGCTCTTTGCTATTTTCCTTTTCCGGGTCCCTGCTTCAGAGCACAAAATAATTCAACAAAGTGGCAATATGGTTCATAATGCGGCTCAGGCCTCAATAGATATGGACATGGATTTCTTACCCTTTCGCATTTGGTTCCGAGTCCTTTTTGCCCAATGGAATTTGCGGTGGCTGCAGCGTTGTGCCTGGGCTTGGAAGTTGAGTGCTCGTACTTGGAAACAGAATTTGGTTGGGTTGCTGCAGGTTAAATTGTACATGGTTGACATTTGCTTGAGATATCATAGTGCCATCATTCACGCCTTGCGCTTGCAGGGCAGACAAATTGATAGTTTTCAAGGGCTGCACATTTGACTGCTGTGTGATGGTTGTTCCCACTGGAACTCTGCCTAGTGCTAGTTGCTGCTGGGACATTCCTTGCGGCTGTATCTGTCGTTGCTGTTGTCCCGTTGCCGGCGATGTAGAAGGTCTCGGAAAAACTGGTTTCGCTTGTTGTGGTCCATTTGCCGTTCCTCTCCCAACTCCTGGCTTCCTGATTTTAGCCCGTTGTTGCGGAGTGGTAGTGGTCGGAGTTGACAGCTGTTGAACTTGTGGCGCTTGTGTAGTCACGATACTCACTGAGGAACTTGTGTAATTTGGTCTGATTGCTTGTGGTGCAGTGGTTGACTGCTGAATGAATTGCATCTGTGGTGACTGAACCAATTGAGCTTGCGTTTGCTGTGGAAGTATTGTCAGCTGTCTCGGTTGCTGTTGTCCTTGCTGAATGAGTTGAGGCTGCTGAGTGATTGATATGGATTGCGGAATGACAGCGGTTTGTGAAGTTGGAGGCATCTGAGGAATCATTTGAATTTGATGCGTTCCTCCAGCTTGAGTCATTGTCACTTGTTGCAGTTGCTGAATTTGTTGCTGTTGCTGCATTTGTTGCTGAGGCTGGGGTTGGATTTGGAGTGGCTTTGGCTGGAGCGTTGCAGGAGGTTTAATTGATACAGACTGAGAGTTTTGCTGCTGCTGGTTAGGATGTCCCTGGACACTCTGCTGCTGCTGTCCTTGTTGGAGATTCGACGTGGAAACCGTGCTTGTCGGAATTTGTCCTCCGGTCGCCGTTAACGCTGTGGAACAAGAACAAAAGTTTTAGTAAAGAAGTCAAAAGCAAAGTCAACGCGAAGCCATATCACTTACGCATAGAAAAGTGCTGTTGTGCCGCCGCGTTGGTTTGAATGGGTTGCTGTTGCTGAATAAACATTTGATCAGGCTGTGTTCCTCTGATAAAGATGGGATTCGGAGCTGTTGTAAGAAACGTGTGCGGGGATGTGGCCCAGAGCCCTTGAGGGATTTGAGTTCCTAACTGTGGTGAGATTACCTTTGATAGAATAGAAATATTTACATTTCATCGTGATTTCGTTACATTTGGACCTTACTTTTGAGATGTCGCCGTGTTTTCCACCATGCTGCAACTGATTCTGTGGAGAGTTAATAAACTGGCCCAGAATATACGTCTGGTTGTTTGGTGATCCGCTCGTGGGAATCGCCGTGTACCCAATGTTGCCTGTGAATGCATTCGAGAAAAAGTGTTTATGAGGTTTGTTAGGGCATACTTGCGTGGGTTAGTTATCATATCAATTCTTACCAGTGCTGAGCATGTGCTGGCCGGTCAGTTGATTTTGCTGAAAAGTTTTTCCCGCAGCAATGACCTGCGATAGTAGATTTATCAGAACTTGTACTACTAAAACCATGCACATGTTACATGCATGCAAAACACTTGATAAGCATGTTACCTGAATCTGGGGGTTGAGTCCATGATGCAGAGCGATGTTTCCAGGCATGATAAGCTGCTGGCCCTGCGTATTGTAAAGTTGGGGAATATACGCCTGATTTTGAATCTGTTGCTGAACTACTTGGAGCTGCTGCATTTGATTTTGACCTCCTTGTTGATGTTGTCCAGTATTGTTGGAGGATTGTTGCATTTGCTGTAACTGCTGTTGGGTCACGGCTTGCTGCATTGTTGTCGACTGCTGTTGAACTTGTATCTGAGACGAAACAGCCATTTGTGTCGATCCAGTAGACGTGGTTGTCGAGACGGGCGCTTGCTGCTGCCCTTGTTGGTTTGTGTCAATGTTACCGGACATGTCTCGCTCCCCGAAATCTAAAATCAGAAGTCAGTGAGCCATTAGCATACACGTTTCATAGCTAATGGATAACAAGTGTTCATCGCATTACGCAAGCTTCAATTTTCCCGAAAATAACAACCAATGCACAAAATTTCAGCTAAGAGTCAGCATTGGAGTCGAATCTACTGACAGAGGAAATATAGTAGTGGAAAAAATTCTCAGCCTGGCGACGAGCGACCAACTCAAAGGTATTAATTTACTCTGAGAACATTCCTTCCTCTGCCATCGCCGTACTCGTATCAAGTTCTCTAAGCCGTACTTCGTACCGCATGTTTTCAGTCCATTTATGAAATGAAATGACGATGCGAAGAACCAAAAGCAACAACCCTTCCTCCTGTTACCCTTTCCTTCTCAAATTCTTGTGCTCTGGCTTTGTGATAGTTACGAGGCTACAAAATCCCATGCCTTGCATTGTCAGAGAACGTCATTGTCCTGAATCCCCTGAATGCTGTGATCCTTTACGCACAACGCACATGATGAACGACGCGAGAGATCTTACGATTTTTCCTTCACGCACTTTTAGTTCAGCCTACGTGCAACGCACCAGCGACTGCAGCTCTTCTGCCACCACCATAAACAACTTCTACTTTTACAAAGACCCTCTGGGCGAGGTTAAAATAATGATCATCGTGATGGCTCTGTTTTCTGAGCAACGTGTAATTTGAAAGTAAGATCAGCAGACAAGCTGTGGCTGTGCTGGGGAATATTTCCCCTGCTGCGCTGCGTAGAAGTGGATGCACATTTTGTACGCGTATGCAGGCATGCATTTGTGAGCGCCCAAGAACTGCGTTCGTATGCGGCTGGCTCGAAAGAGGAAGGGGTTTTGAATCAGATTTGTCTGTCTAATGCATTGAACTCTTGCAACATAAACAGCCAACCACGACGAGAGTTCTCAAAACGACGACCTACCTATAAAAAATCTAATATGTTCAGCCAACTTTCAGTACAAAGCAAAAGATCCAATGCAACAGCAACGACGAGGAAATTTTATTCGTACTCGCTAATAACTTTCGAGCTTAGCCAAGTCAATTCATTACTGATTCATGAAAACGTGAGCGTGCTCGCGTCGCGAAACCACCATATTTATTGAAATTACATTTCATGCAATGCTGCGATTGTGACTCGCTTGCTCGTTAACCAAGCCGCGGCGTCACTTGCTTGCAACATCAATTTAATGGCTAAAGATTCGCCGAAACTTGAGACTTTGCCGGTTGTGGGTTATGTTCCATAGAATCTCAGCTATGAGTCGCTTTGCTACTGTAGTGCAGCTGATTGTAATTGAAATTGAAACCGAAGTGATTGTAATCGCTTCTTTCGCTGTATTTTATGAACCTTTGCCCTCACCACACGAGTAGAATGGATAGAAAATAGACCAAGAAATTACATCCGCTGAAAGAAAACGCAATTACGGCATTTCAAGTCGGAGCTCCATTTTAAATTCAACTCGCGATGAGGCAGACTCAGCACAAAACACAAAAGACGAGAAGGAAGAACCACGACGTAAGTGTAAATAAATGGGAAAGGGAAGTGGATGAAACGAAATTGAAGCAACAAGCACGAAAGCCGTCGTAAAGGGAGAAAGATGAGTCGATTGGACATTGGATTTTTGGAGAATGCGAACGTGAGAACTATTGAACGCGAACGCATTGGGCTTTGGCTTCGGCTCCGCACAGAATCGAAGGCAGTGTTGCAAGTCTGGAGCTGGAAAACGGGAGTTTCTACGCAACAGGGTTTGTGTACTCTCCTCTTCACTATCTCCATTCACCCTGCTGTCCATCCCCACGATATAATGTCGGGACATTATATGGGTTCTCAGCAGTAGGCAGACTAGCATTGAGACTCTGATAACAACGAATAACTCACTGGCTGGAAAGTGAACACCACTGCAACAACTGCTTGCTGTATTAATACTCTGGAGCTAGTTTTGGAGGGGAGAACAGAACAGAATCGAGATCGAGAGTGCAAGTGGAGAGATGAATCTTACTTTTTCTCATTTCCCATCGACACAGCCTGAGAGCAACATTACAGCCCCTTGCCAGCCAGAGGTAGATGGGACAGGAGAATCTAAGCCTGATCTTACACCTTTGCAACTTCCAGTCAGGTTTGGTGATGGATAACTCCGTGATCAATACACAGCGTGCAGCTACAGAAGAGACGAGGGCGAGGGTACAATAAATACGAACGGTGAAGGCGATTCTCTCAGCATGATTAATGTTTACTGCTTATCAACAAACCACCGGTTCGAAACTTAAGTCCATGTCCACGGCGATCGAGGTGGCTCAAACCTCATCTGTCCGAGTTGAGTGACATGATACAAGATCTCTCAATTTTTTAAATCAATATTCACAGATTGAATGTTCATAAGACAATTCATGATTATCATGGTTGAGTAATGTGCAGTATTTATTTCAACTTCCCAGATAAATAGCTACGGATTTCCTAAGATTGTGGCCTTCATCCTGACCAATTGACTGTACCTTTGCTGTAGCTCCCATGATTCTGGACGCTACGGCTCTGGACTCAGATCAGAGCGCCCGAGTCACACTCTCAATCTCAATCATGCTCATGTAAGGATTAGCTTGCTTCAGCCTAGTACTGACGACTTCGTTCCCAACTAAAGGCATTGGTATGATTTGGTTGAAACGAGATTAACCAAATCATGGGATAAACCCTCGATACTTGCTCTACGGCACTAACACTAATTAAAACTAAATGAGTTGCCCGTGTCACTTGTATAGTTCAGACACTGCGGTAGTCCAGCAAATTATTAGCCTTAACTGTTTGTGTGTTGTTTTGTGCTGAGTCGTGTCGATTGCAACTTATTTCATCTGGCAAAATATCAAAAGCTAGTTTTCAATTGAAAAGGACACAAAAGAATTGTCCAAATCTGAGAATTTGAATTTTGAGAGAAGTTCAGATAACAAGCGGATGGGAATAAACGATCTTTATGGATTAGGCATATCATGACTGTAGTTAAGGCGTAATTCTAAAGATGAGAAAGAGCATGAATGATTCACTAGTTGACTAGCTTGTAATTCACCATTATTACACCAAATCAGAAGTTTCGGAAGCATCTAATGAAATCACGCGGTCTGAGTTTATGAGCTTCAAGAATATGCCGCTATTGGTACGTTATCCATATAATTCGGGATCCAATATCTTGTATTTTATGTCTTATAATTGTCCTTCAGTCATATGAAAGATCCGCTGTGCCTGTGGAAGCAAATTGCAATTCCAGAGCTGATGTCTCAACAGTCCAGTCCAGTCAGGGTAGCACAACAGAACCAGATTCGCAGTAATCCGTGAATCGCAGTGCGCTCAACAGCAAGGCTTTATACTTCAAGGTGAGCGAGTGCTTATTGCGAGGTATAACTGAAGGAAAAGTGCATTAATGCAGGAAAATGCAACTGAAGAGGCACGTAGATGAGAGAACTTGTGAATACCATTGCCGTACGGTTGGCTAAATGGAAGGGGATTTTTACCTACTTCATTCGGGTTGTACTAGCCAGTGGAGTAGGGTACTTTCCAGCAGAGTAGCAGAGTAAACCCTACTTGCCAGCAGAGTAATGCTTTTAGCATGGGAATCACTCTGCTGGCTAGTCTGAGCACCACCGATCCTACTACCCAGCCGACCGATAATTGGGCCCCATACAATCTGCTGAAGTTAACCCGGCCCCTAGAGCTCGGCTCTAGTCCTTGAGCTACCATTAGTTTAAGCCACCATTGCTCCTGCAACCTTGGAAGATGGCTCGAGCTCCAACGCACTTTGGAGTCATCATAAAGCGCACTCGGGGCAACCTGACACAATATTTGGGGCATCTTGGCACAATTTGGGTAACTTGGGACACTGGTGTCGTCACATTCCCACTTGGGCCTTCATATGGTACATTCAGGACAACTCGTAAAAATATTTGAAACGTCTTGCGGGAACCTTGGACACACTAGGGTGGTCAGAAAACACTCTGAGGCCGCCGCCCTTGGGCACCTTGAGGATCCTCCTTGGAGAAAATTTTTAATGCTGTTTCAGCATAGTAGTTCACATACTAGCCAGCAGAGTGATTCCCATGCTAAAAGCATTACTCTGCTGGCAAGTAGGGTTTACTCTGCTACTCTGCTGGAAAGTACCCTAC
>WIXG01000219.1:0-133550 GCA_009869945.1 Mesaphorura yosii
CATCCATCTCCATAAACTGCTAAAAGATGAATGAGAGGAAAACGACATTCATCTTCCAAACTTTACTTTTCACCTTTTGAAGGGGAAATGGAGTCATAATTTCTCCCGTATTGGTGTTTTGTCCTCTTGTCTCCCCTCTCACGCCAGCGCAACAGCGCCATGCTGGCGCCTCACTTCTGATTTCTGCAGGAGCAAATGTGCCATGGACAACGTCAACTTTGTCTGAAAGTAAAGTGATGAATCATGGATCTGTTTACAATTTATGTTTTCAGCCGGAGTTTCTGTGCCTGACATGTCTGACATTTCTTTGACCTTGACGACATGGAACTATCAGTACAAAAGGCTGTTAACGGTAGCGTGATTGCAAAAGGCTAAAGGCATCTCCACTTCGCGCGTATTAAACAGGGTGTGTAGTACCGTACCGCCAAATTAATGGAAAGGTACGATTTTGTGTTCTGTTATGCCTTGCCTGTATTGAAAATTTTAGAGTCTGGAACCTCGCCACAAATGCAAGTCTACAAATGTACTAACATGTAGAACCAGCAAGAACCGGTAACCGCGATGGTCATGAAATTTGGATGGAGCGTAGGGCAATAAATCAAGGAGAAATGAGGCCCAAAGCATCTGCAGTCCGCTTATCAGTCAACTTTATTGCCAACTGCCTTTGTGGGTGAATGAGAGAGATGAGAATTAGTTTGCCCAAGTCATATTTCGACATTAGCATAAGCTAACCACCGAACGCCGAGAGCAATCGCCAGGTTGCGGGTTTCGAATTAATACCAATGCCGTTACGCGAAACGAGGCATTGCTTATGCCAATCAGATATGCAAATTGTGCCCTTTGATATTGTTCTGGAGGTAGCGGCATTAATTTCTTTACCATTTTCCATTTGGGACGAGCAAGAAGCCAGCCACGAAACATCAAAGCGAGAGCGATGCACAACGTGTCCTCACCGCTAAGCAAAGCTTCCTGATGAATATGATACAAAAATAATCAATAGATTTTGCGACAGCATCCAGAAGGAAATTGCCATTGCCGCCACTGTTAACTGATTGCAAATGCGACGAAGTCTGGCAAATGCAGTGCATTGTTTCATAATAATAATGCTATTATGGGTTTACGGCAGAATGTCACAGGGCACAGCATTATAACATGGTTGTTAATGACTCCTTTATACGAAATCAATTGCTGTGTCGTGAGTGTACAAGTGTACGTGAAATAATAATGATTATTAGAGGTATTACGCTTGTTTGCTTTCACTACCGCCAGCCACACAAGACATTTCCTTCAAAATATATAAGCTTTTACTACTTCTCTCTTGTCAGCGACACATGCATCATGTTACAGGAAGCTTGCTGGCATTATGTGAGTAAAACTTGCCATCAGAGCGGAGCGTCATAGCTTTTAGCGGAATGTATCGCATGAAGCGTAGTTTGCACAAAGTTTCGGTCTTTGCACATTGGGAATTGATTGAGCAGATTCGCCACGAAAGAGATTTAAATTCAGAATTCGATCCCACGTAGATTTCTTACGAAGAGCTTACCGTTAATCTTTAACCTCCACTTGAGTCGATGCTGTTGCGCTGCGGTATGAGGATAAAATCCCTGTCAGCAGTTGGTCTCAATTTCTTGAAAACTTAATTATTATACAAAACTTCTGATTAGTTCAAGAAATGTTCAGGCTCCTTTCAAGGTAAAGACTTAAGACTAAGACTCCACGACCCACAGGATAATCTTCAGAACGATGCGCTCTCAACTGGTGCATGCGAGAATAGTGTTTTTGTCATCGCAAAGGTCACGCTTCGAAATATGTAACAGTAAGAGGATTCTAGGAAGGCCGTCGTTCAAAGGCGTAACCTAAAACCCAAGCAGTGCATGGTCGTATATACGTGCATTTGACTTCATCTGGGCCTGGGACTGCTTTCTCTTGAATTATGTCAAACAAGAATCTGTAATGGAAATGTGAATCCGCAAACAATGGAGTCTAGTTTATTCACAATAGCAGTCAGACAATACAATAATAGCAAGTTTGGCACGGACATTAATTGCGTGGTTCAAGGTGGCAACAAATGTAATTCGAGCTAAAACAGGTAACAGCTGCTTTGCATGGTGCATTACATCTTATATCATGAGAAGATGTAAACAAGTGTCTCCAGCTACGAGTATATCGTGCTAAGTAATGGAGCACGATCTGTTATCAAGACGGCGGCGGCTGAATGTGGATGACGTTGATTTTGACATGGAAAAACTGCCATTGTTCGGTTTGAACCATTTGGAGTCTCCCCATAACCTTGGATCGCACGGACAGCTAGAAATCATGGATTTGTCCTTCGGTGGTGTTAAATGTAAATCATCTTCATCATCATCGTCGCCAGACAGATTCATGTTCTCCACGCTGAGATTATCCGACAGGGCGGATTTCTTCTTTGGTTTCGGGAAGAACGAAAGCTCCTCTTCACTGTAAACAAAAGAGCAAGAAACAAATGAAATGACACGATCCTTGAATCATGTTTCATGAATAACAGTTGCATTCATCTGTGAAACTGAAACATGGTAAATTCACATTTTGCAACCACGCATTATGACACATAACTTAGCTTCATATTTTTGTGAATTAAGTATTGGAGTTAATGGTATCTTCAATTTAAGTTTTCCGAACAGTGAAATAGTACTGTTTCAATTCTTTTGCCTGCCCCAATAATGTGAATTCGAATCTTTCAAATACTGAAAACTTTTATTTTTGATGCATGAAATGGAAGTCGGAAAAGTTCATGATCACAAAAAATCGGAATTGTAATTTTTTGCTTCTAGCAATGCGTCGAAATCTACAGAAATCGAAGAAAATGAAATACTTCCATTCAATTCATTCAACGCGAGGAAAAGTTTAAAAAGAACAATGGTTGTAATTCTTAATGTGAGCAAGAGAGAGCTCGAGTTGCAACTTTCTCCCTCTTCAATAAAGTTCTCTCTTTGTTTGAATCGTCCTGCAGCACATTAGAATATTTTATATTTTTAAAGTTTGGGTGGAAAATCAGTGACTCATTTGTTGCAAAGATCGGTACTGAGAACGCGCGAGGAACCTAAATTATGATAGTTTTGCAAAACTAGGACGCGAGGAAAATTTTGTTTTCACAAAGTCATCTCATTATTAAAATGACCAAGATGCTTGCAGAATACCCTTGCTTTGTATTGTTAACACATGCACGGTAGCTGAAAGACGCCAGAAAGTGCAAAACATACCTCTCATCCGAATCCCACTGTACGAGTGGTTTGTTTTCATTTCTGTATTTGGAGGATGACGAAATCACCGAGTTGGCTGCGTCCACTTCAAGCACGAGGCCACTCTTCCCAACCGCAAAGCTTCCATTCGAATTCAAATACTTTTGAGGGATCGCTAATCTTTGAGGTGGGATTAACGAAGGTACTTTTCTACTATTGTTTGAGGCGTCATGCCCAGACGCTGACTCGTGTCCAGTAGAACCTCTTCTCGTAGTTGTAGTTTTTGACTTGGAGTTGGAATGATGAGTAATACTTGAAGGCTTTACAGTTGTTGGAGGTGTACTCGAGCCAATTCCCTCGTCCAAGTAAAGCAATGTGGTCGAGGAATTATTAAAACAAGTCTCATTTACGAGGCTCATTGTAGAATTATGCTGCACGTGGAAGTTCGTTCAGATTTAAGCTCTCAACCACGGATGAATTACCGATAACAGTGAAAGTAGCGTGGACTTTCCTCTTTCATTGTGAAATGAAAGCGCTCGCGGTGCGCTTTCCAAATTGATGAACTTCCCAACCCTCCACGTCTCAACAATCCTTTAAATTAAATGAGAAATGTTCATCTCGCTCAAGTAACGTAGGTTTTAACCTTGATTCACTGAACATGCTTCTTGGTTCTTGGTACAAAGAATTAACTTACTCTCCAAAAATTAGAACACCAAGGTGCTAAAGTTTTCAGCACATAAATGTCAAATTCCATGGCCCACGTAGACAAAGACACTACCACATTTAAGTTCTGAGCACGATTGAAAGTTCCAGGTCCCCAAGATCGGTTTCAGTTAAATGTCAAGATTAATGCTCACAATATGTGAAACAGTTCAGTAAAACTCTTGTCATCGTCTCCTTTACTGCTGGCACCGTCACACTCGCGTAGATGAAGCAGTACTACGCACTACAAGCACTTAAACTCTTCGTAAATTATTTTCCTATTCAAGTATAATTTTTGCACACTGCTGACTTGTCATTTAAGAATTAGCAAGTTTTGCTCGAGTTTCAAATATTGCAAAAGCATCATATGGTATACTAAATGGAGCAGCTCACATTGCACAATTAAGCGAATGGTTCGGTGAAAGTCGAGCTTTCTCGGCTCCTCGGTTTTGATGCAAGGCGAACTTTCTCCTAGCATGGATACGTCTCGTGTATCGTGTTGCATACATAACGTATTGGGCTATGAGCGGTTGGGCAATACACTCATCCATGTGCCCGGGCCCGTCTTAATTCTACTTTCATTTCTCAAAAACGTTGTCACCAGAATCGTTACCTTCAAATGCATTTATGGTTAATTTCAAACGGGATTCAAATATTGAAGTTTTGCAAATTGCCGACCTAAGCTATCATTCTTTACGCTTCTGGATTGAGTATCCTGATTTTCAACCTAGTTTAATATGATGCTTGCCCTTCAAATTGTTTTTTTATGACACGCTGAAATTTATACAGATATGTAATCTCATTTTGCAATCAAGTGTAGCGTTTTTTGCAAAGCTTTTTTTTGGCGAAATTGTAATATTATTTTCAAGCTAATCGGCAAGTGAGCGAACTTTAATATACAATTTACTAGGGTCCATTAACTTTGGTTTTTTAAATTCATTGTTTTAGTTTTTCAGGTCCTTGTAATCTTGCGGTCACTTGAGGTTGTGCTCACTGAGTACAGCCTATCGTAGTCGTGCACGGCGAACCTGCTAACTGCCCAGTAGCCATGGAGCATAGTCGATGTTTGGTCGATAATTGTTTGGAGGTTCAGCTTCATTTTTGCAATTCCATGGGCCTCAATAAAGCTCATCATGTATTTTGGGAACGAATTTCCAAGTCAAAATTGGATCTTTATTGTAGTTAATTAACGAGTACTTGGATACAGCCTAATACAAAATGCCAGCCGGCAAGAGCACACTTCATGTCGCCCAGAGGGGCAAGAAACGTGGAGGAAGACAACGACCCATTGATGAAGATTATGGCGGTTACTACGCCTCACGAAACCAAGGCTTGAGAAAGCCACAGGATCAAGAAAGACTCACGGATCAGGTAGCTGGCACACCTTTCCTTTGATTATTGACAAACTTTATTCAACCGCTGCTTCACTCCTACTCATTTCTATTTTACAGGAACTTAAAGAAGAACTAACGCGTACGTTGACATCTGAGGACCCACAGCGTCCGAAAAATGCCGTCGTTTGGAGTTATAAGGACAAGTACATCAATGCCAGTACGCACGTCCTCTGATTTCAATTCTGGAATTGATCATTGTCTGTTTACTCAGAGCTTTCATTGACATCCCTGACCTTGAGCCTATGACCACGGTATTCTTCTTGGAATCCGAGCTGATTGTACGTGACTCAGAAGAGGACAAACAGTTTAAAGGGGAACTAATCGATGAATTCAGCGACCCAGAGTTGGAGGACCAACCACCTCCACCTCCACCACCAAAGCCACCCGCTGTCAAGAAGCCCGTAACGCAAGGCGCTGCAAAATCGCATGCTCGTGACACTGTCGTCGAAGGCGAAGACGCCGAAGAGAAAGGTCTGTTGTAGTTTTCTTTCACTGCTTGCAAAATTGTGATCATTAGTTGAAATTTCTATTGGACTGTAATCTTTGCAGACGACAAAGAAGAACTTGCGCCATCATTGAGTGACAAGCCTAAGAAATTGTTGAATCAATTTAATTTCTGTGAGCGCGGAGCTCAAACGAAACTTAATCGCAACAGAGTAAGTAAGATTATAACACTGTGTTTTCTCATTTTATCACTGTCTCTGCTATTCGAAGGACAAAGTCTCACAGACGGAGCCACCGCCACGAGGGAACTACAAGGACATGTGCAATTTATGGATCATCTACGATGCATACATGAATGACACGGACAACCGCCCTGCACAACCCAAGAAGTTCTCCGGTGGGACAGGAGGCACAGCAGGTGCTGGTGCTGGAAGCGACGAAGAGGGCGGCGGAACTGCCGCTGCTTCAGCCGCAGCTGCTGAAGGTGGTGGTGGTGGCGAGGTCGAGAACCCTGCCAGAGAGAAGGCGAAAGAAGAGAAGAAGAAACGGGAGGAGAAAGAAGTTCGGTGAGTTAATCTGTTTTCACTCACGATTTACGAATTGGTGGGAAATGGGTTCAAAGAGAACAAGCGACAGCTGATTATTGACATGAGATTGCCTTCAGAAAGTTTTCAATTTCCGAAAGAGATTTTGCAACAAAACTTTACACTCTGATGATTTGGTTTGTGAACGAGCACACTTGAAAGAAGAATGTGTGAAGAAGAATGTGGAGAATCAAATTGTCTCAAAATTTTATGACGACTCCAATTTGTCATAGACGAGTACGAAGGCGTAGATTCAATATTTGAGCTTTCCTAGTTGGGGTTGAATGTAATGAAGTGAGAAAGAAGATGAACCTTCAACTCTTGATCCCAAGTTGTGAATTCTGGGAATTGGGTTATTCCAATGTCATTCACCAAAGTGTCGTCGATATTCATTTCTGAGAAATACGGAATCTGGAGCTAAACTCTCCCGCCTTTACGAAAGCTAAGGCTGTCGCTATTTCGTAAATTAGAAGTGAAGGTTTAATGCGCAAGGAGCAAAGTGACTGAGAGCGAAGAAGCGAGTTTAAGTGCAACACTGGATAAACTTTTTTTCGAGAATTCGAAAGAGAAAGTCCAATAATTTTGACAGCCTATGTCTGACATATTTATTTTTCCATTTTCTTACTTTGAATACTTTCCAGCTTTACAGCTGCGCTTTGTCTGATGGTTTTTGCTTTGCATTTGCAGAATCGTGGATCGAGAAAAGGTCAAAACACGAAAGCCTTCCGTCTTAGAAGGTCAGGCGGCAGTCGACATGGCTTTACTGAAAGCTGCTGAGGGTCTGAAGTACATGGAGCGCCTGATTAATACTAACATGCATGAAGATGTCATTGAAGGTCAGAAACTTTCACCTTTGCCTTTATTCCAACACGCAGCGTTGACAGTGTGACGTTCATAATGCAACTTTCTTTCATATTACAGATTTCAAATACTTTGAAGACAATGCAGATGAATATCGTGAGACTGGGGAAGGAACATTGCTTCCGTTGTGGAAGTTTAGCTACGATCGTGCAAAGAGAATGCACGCGACATGCATTAGTTGGTCTGTCACACAGCCGGACATGTTTGCGGTTTCGTACGGTTCTTGTAAGTTTTCATCCACCGACTTTACCTTGGATCATCTAACTTTTTTAATTCAGTGTATTTTATTTGAGACCAGTTTCATTCATTTACCCAATCCTATCTGGAATGGTTGTCATTTACACGATTAGAAATCCTTCTTATCCTGAGCATGCGTGGCAGGCGCCGAAAGGAGCAATGGCTTGTCATGTTCATCCAGCGTAAGCTTACAGACACGTAACTAGCACAGCGTAACTCTGCTTCATGCTTACAAGATTCATTCATTTCCAATTTCAGGCGCAACTGCCTGGTTTGCGTTGGATTATACGACGGTAATACTTCTGTACTGAATATTGAAAAGAATCAGGACAATCAATCCCGAACTGAGATCTTCGCGAACATCCCCACATCAATGAAGCATCATGCTCCGATATGGAGTGTGAAATGGGGTGAGGATAATTTGGACGGGGACCCGACATTTTACTCTGCCGGAATGGATGGCAGAGTCATTCTCTGGAAGATTGGCATTCCCGATGTTTATGGAAATGGCGGCCTTGACGGAACCGAAGTTTGCACTCTTTTCCTACCTATTCCAGCTCTGACAGGACCGGACGGCACAACATACAAGCTCTTTGGTAAATGCATTTCTTGTTAGGAATGCCTCCGCAATTGCATTGAACCACAGGGCTTTTGAATTATCCATCTCACTAAAATGTGGCAACTCATGTGGCGATTCAACATTTCTTAGAAAAGCGACTCGTTTTACAAACCATTTATTGTCCTCTTCCGAAGTATGAGTGTGGGCATGACCTAATTAAAAAAACAGAGCGCACATTTATGTGCACGTAGTGAAGTAAACGTGGCCAGATCCCTTCAAACTGTAAAATCAGACATTCACCAAATTTGAATCTACTGATGAGAAGGAAGAGGAAACGATTATTCAAATTGCATTCCGGATGAGCAGGACACATGCATCGAAAGTTGTGCCCCATAATATAATTATGACAATTTTAAAACCTTATTAAAGAGAATGCACCAAGGTTGGAACTCGAGGAAAAGTTTTCTCCAAGGAGCGTCTTTACGGATGAGCAAATGAATATCGATAACTTTTGCCATTTGTACTCGAAATGCAGCCGGAATCACTTTTTCTGAGGAGTTTCTTAATTCTTTCTTGCTACTTGGTTGCAGGCTGTGCCAGATGTTTAGCTTTCCACCCTACGGAGAAAACTACATTTCTAGTTGGAACGGCTGAAGGAAATATCTTTCAATGCTGCTCCCTGTACAGTACCAAATTCGATAAGGTAAGAGAAAGATAACGGAAGGAATCATGCTTGAACTCAGTTTTTTTTTGCACGCCTTGGCACAAAATGATACTCACAAAAGTAAGACCGGCGCAGGCTGAACTGAGAGCCCATATGGTGAACAAAAATTGATGAGTTTTGTATTTATTATCATCTCGGGAGATTTTAATTACGGTGAATAGGGTATAAAAGGTTGCTTTCATTCCAAAATCAATAGAAAAGAGATTGAGAATAAGCACAATCCAAAGAAAATACTGAGAGTTGGGAATAGTCAGACTAGCAGCCCCGTAGTCGCGAATTTCGGCCAGAACTGACATTTGCGATGGAAATCTCATGAAATGAGTACGAGGTGAAACTGTGGCAGACGGAGTGAAATCTGTGATGTAAACTCTAACGAATAGCCTGCAATAGAAGTGATTTCGCCAAAGATTTATTTATCCAATCTTCTAGTTCAGGAAGTTCAGGTGGATTACAATTCGAAGATACGATACGATAGCTGAATAATCATAGAGTTTTTGGTGAAACAAATTAAAAAGCAAAACAGGGCGGTTTCCAAGAATTTGTTCAAATGAACCCGGAATGGATGAAAATGATGAAAGGTTTCAGTTTATTCTTCAATTCAGGTTTAATGAAGGACAAAGAATGAAACCTTTCTCGTCATTCGCCCCCTCTCTGAGGCCGAATGTTTACACTGATATTGAATTGCATTCTGGTGGTCCTTTCATCTCTTCTGGATGAATAATTCTCGAAAAATAGGAAAGGAATCTGAACAGACACACAATCGTGTGAATCGTGTTTCCGCATTAAATACCAAGAAAATAGAAAGACAGATGCGTTATAGAATGCGGGAATTGGAGTAAAAGTAAATAAACTAATTCTTGGAAATAACGAACCAACCTTGTAAGCTCGAAGATAGGAATGTTTTGCAAATGTATGCAAGTTAGGTCTAAGATGCTAGAGCATTGAGAGCAGAATACAGAAATTCCACTGGGGAAATAGTGAGATTCATTTTCGAGCTAGTGTTGTGCTACGTGTACCCATTGGTAATTGTAGCTACACCTGGAGCTTGCACTTTCCAGCAATAATTAAGAAACGAGTCTAATTCCGGTTTTCCGGCACGTGTTAGTCATATCGGTGAAAGTTTCTTTCTCTGCGGTTTTCAAAATACCGTGTGCGCCTTCGATTCGTTTCCCATCCTTTTCTATAGATCATTAGTCGCTTGTCAAGTCGTCAAATCTCTTGCTTTCTATTCTAATGAATAATTTTGATGAGAATCCTGCACTCATCTTGCATTGCATCTAATGAATGAAAATTGATGCACGCGTAACCTTTCATGACATACTATCGATGGCAAAGTTGTTCCAGACCATCCGTGCCTACCAATTGGAGTTTGTGCTTCCATTTGCATGTATGCACGCGAGCACGCTTCTCTCATGATTCTATAATTCGGCATCATAGAATTTTAATGATGTTTACTAGAGATGTGAGAAGCCTCTTCCGCCATTTCATCTACGGGCGAAATGCCGAACAAAATAATAAAAGAGAATTCGCATTTGCATCCTGTTTCGCGTCATGCGGCTGCAGCAAGAGGCTATCAGTTTATCATCTTCTTGCCAATCTGGCCAAAACGGTTTGTAATGAGACAATTACATATTTAACCATTTTGTCATTGTTTACAGCTCTACAACGCTCACTTTCTACCAGTTGCTGCGCTTCAGTGGAATCATTACCATCTGGACGTGTTTATCTCATGCAGCGAAGATTGGACAATTAAAGTCTGGGATCGCAGAGACTCGTAAGAATTATACAAATTATGCTATGCAATCGGAGTGAGTTGAAACGAAATAAGAAGTGATTGTCATGAGAATTAATGAGCTGTTTTCGTTCTTCCAGTGAACCCATGTATGTTTTCGAAATTGGAGTGCCCGTTCTGGACGTGTGTTGGGCCCCATACTCCTCGACCGTTTTCGGAGCTGTAACTGAAGAAGGGAAAGTACGTTCGCATTTCACTGTATCAGTAGTGGACCAATTTGCTACTTTGTCTTCAATTTCTTGCATTCCCAGGTTCTCATCTACGATTTGAATGTTAACAAAGAAAAGCCAATCTGTACGCAGCAAGTTGTTACGAAAAGGAAAGTGCGACCACATCGTATTCAGTTCAACCCTGTGTATCCTATCATTGTCGTCGCGGATGACAAGTAATTACTTTAAATATCATCATAATAGCTAATGGCTTCGCCATTTACAATTTTACAATATTGCAGAGGTCACCTGACAAGTCTCAAATTATCGCCAAATTTGCGAATTATGCCACGAGATGCAAGAAACTTGTTGCTGGAAGGCGATGCTAGAGTAAAGTTTGAAGTCACGAAAATGTCCAAGCTCCTTTCATTAGTTCGTGACCCTGATGGTGTCACCAAACCAAAAGAAATTCCCGAAGTTATGGATTTGGAGCGCGTTGGACAACCGATTATTCAAACTAAATGCTAGAAAGCCACTATGCCACACAATATTTACGAAATTTGTAACGGTTTCTTCGCAAAAAAAAGAAAAAAAAGTGACACCCTCTGCTGAACTGAAAGAATTAGTAATAGTAAATAGTTGTTAAGTTTTATTGATGTAGTAGGCATTTTGTATGGCAATTACTTTGCTAGCACTAAAGCATTACAAAATATTTTGTATCACAAGGTTATTCACTCGATGGTTAATAACCTTTGCTTTTGACATAGAAAAATGTAGTAGAAACGTATTAATACCAAGTGAATTAATTACTCACACATACATGGAAGTTAAGGTAGTGAATTTAAGATGCAAAAATTTAAAACAAAGAATTGAAGCTTTAACGGACATCAGCCCTCCATAAGGCCCGAGTTTAAAGTTCGAACAAGGTGTGGCTCCGCCTCTTGCAATGCCTGGACAGCTGCCTTGTATTCTTCAGAAAATCCTACATTATCCTTTTCCGCATTGACAAGTGTCTTCAACGAGGAGTAGGCATCCTAGAAATGAGAATAGACTCGTCAGAAAATTCATATAAACAATGGGTAATAAAATCATTAGCAATTACAGTAATCAATCTCGCAATGTCAGGTAGCATCATCTGTGTCTCCTTTAGGTTGCCCTCTTGTTGTTTAATGAAAAGTTCTTCCCTCCCTACAACACAAGAACAGATAGATAGACGAGCTGATTGTTGGAGTCCAAGCTGCCAATTAAGCAAGACATAAGGGTTGGACAAACCTTCTTCCTTGAACTTCCGAATCTTCTTCTCCTGCTCCTCCGCTTCCTTCAAATAGCAGACCTTGTCCTTTGTAAGGCGCTTAACGGTGCCAGTTTTGATCTTGATTGTCCTCAGTGTTTTGGCCAACTCTGGGGTTATCTCTGGCTTTGAATCTTGCTCCTGTGGCTTTGGAGCTACAGCCACTTCTGGTTCGGCATTACTGTTGTCCGCCATTCTCTGGAATTTTCGTACTATTTAGTCGATAGGTGAAAATAAGTAGTAATTACGTAAAAGTGAATGATATGAATGCAAAAAGCTAAGATAATGAATCAAAATAAAAAATGTACGTGTACAAACCTAAGACTCACTAAAAAGTTGACAGCACAGTGTCAGTTATCCACTTTGAATTCTTTTGCTTGCGCGATTCGTAGCTCGCAGTGGTTAGCAACATTTCACCTTGCAAACATTCATGCATGGGTTGGAATCGTACACCAACTGTATTTTGTAGCAAAGTTATTCTTATGAAGTAGAATGTAGTATTAGCTCAAAGTTCAAGTTTGAAGGACAACTCATGTGAAGTTTGGATTATGTGATTTGATTGATCATTTGATCTATTCATCGTGAGTGAGCAGCCTAATTTACTTCAGTTAATAATTTTTAGAAATTAGTCAAACCCTATTTGGTGCGCAGAATTGGCTCCTTGGTTAATTCGCCAGTGGTAAGTGAAACATTGTTACTACTTTCTGTTTAAGTAAGCTATATACCATAATTTTTTTTATACAGAAATATTCTGATACATCAAGATGTTATCAACAAACAGAGCAATTTGCAGTTCTAGGAGCTTGCATCAGGTATGAATATTTAAAAATCCACCCGGTATGGAGGTCGTAATATCTAAATTTACGTCCTTGGTCAGGAAAAGGAAGCAGAGTTCTACTTAATTTAATTCTGACTCGTGAACCCGCTACGCTAAATCAATTAATAGTCCTAAAAGTTTCTAAAGCAGATGATTTTTCTATTCATTCAGATTCTCAGGAGATTCAAAGGAACTCTGGTGATTGCCGAACATGACAATGATCACTTAAAGGCCTCAACGCTAAATACCGTTGGAGCGGCCAGCAAATTAGGGAATGATATTACGTGCCTAGTCATTGGATCTGGTTGTAGCAAGGTAATGCATAAAAATATGTAAGCGAACGACGAGTCTGAGTCTGTAATATTAAAACTGAGTCAATTCTAGGCGGCGGAACAAATGGCTAAAGTCGCGGGCGTGAAGAAAGTTCTGGTTGCAGACGATGCTGTGTACGGCGGGTTTTTACCTGAGCGCTTAACACCACTTATTCTATCATCGCAAAAGTCTGGAGATTTCTCCCATATCGTTGCTGGTGCCACCGCATTTGGAAAATCACTTCTACCTAGAGTAGCTGCAAAGCTCGATGTCTCTCCGATCTCCGACGTTATTGGAATTACGGATGGCGAGACCTTTATTCGTACAATATATGCCGGTAAATTTTACCTATGGAGGGCTAAGGTCTTGGAGCTCTGGCTGTATTTTCTTTCGAAGACATCGTAATCGGTAACATGTTTATCCTTTTAGGAAACGCTGTGCTGACCATTAAGGCTAAAGACGCGATTAAAGTTCTTACGGTTCGTTCTACTGCATTTGAGCCTGCAGCGGCGGGTTCAGGGAGTGGTGCAGTTGAAGCAGTGAAGGATGCTCCGTCAGGGACTGAGCTATCTGAATTTGTCAAGCAAGAACTGGCTAAGAGTGATAGACCAGAGTTAACATCTGCCAAAACAATTATAAGTGGAGGTAAAAACCTTTACATCGTCTTTAAATCTTTCCGGAGTTGGCAGATGGCATGTTAAACTTTGTTCTGATTTTGCAGGCAGAGGAATGAAAAGTGGGGACAATTTTAAAATCTTGTATGATCTTGCCGATAAACTTGGAGCTGCAGTTGGAGCCTCTCGTGCCGCCGTCGACGCTGGATATTGCGCAAACGATTTGCAAGTTGGACAGACTGGAAAGATCGTCGCACCTGTAAGCATTACTTGAAACGTGCCTCTTTCAAAGTCTATTTTATATAGTCAGCACCAACACGTTTCCCTTTACAGGAGCTTTATATTGCCATTGGAATTTCTGGTGCGATTCAACATCTGGCAGGAATGAAGGATTCAAAAACAATAGTGGCCATTAATAAGGACCCCGACGCGCCTATATTTCAAGTGGCAGATTTAGGCCTGGTGGCAGATCTTTTTAAAGCTGTTCCTGAAATGACTCAAAAATTAAAATAGTAATGGAATTTGAACAGTGGTAATAAGAATGAGATATTTTAACTACGAAAATAAAGAAGGTTTAATTTTACAACAAAATTGTATTTGAAACGGATATTACATAATCGTATTCACGTATATTTGACGAGCCTATTCACAAGAGTCATACCGGACGAATCAGGTTAGCCTTTTTTTTACAGCGACTCCGCAAAATTTAAAGCATGTTAATCTGCTGGTAATTCATTGCACTGGTACTTGTTCAGAGCAGTGCAAACAGTCGGTGTCAACCGAGACACCAAAGAACTTCCCTTTTCTTCCTATTGCTTCTTAAGATTTATAGCGATGTACATAAAGCGAGTCTTGTGTTGACGAAGATGGGGAATGGGGCTTGGATGCACATGACCTTGGCAAAATTGTCTCACCTCAATAGGTTTAGCTGCCCCACATGAAATTAATCAGATCTCACGCGTCATATAAACATTTTTTGCTCCCTACAAAGACCCAGCTATTAAGTCTTTTATTTTAGCCCAAAATTCGTGCCACGCCCTTTTGGAGACTTGGTTTGAAAAACAAGCTTTGCTAATCAACTGCAGACGACCAGACTTGTCAGTTTCAATTCCTGCCCAGCCAGTTGCAAGTCGCCTAATTTCGAATGCAAGCCATTAAATTATGAACGAATTAAATCCTAAAATATCGCTGATTTATCAGATTTATCAGTCAGAAAATTCAAAAGAGAGAAACTCAACTGTGGATGACAATGAGAAGTGTGAGATTTGCACTAGTTTGTCTTGAGAATGTCGTTCACATCTCCCTGCATTTAATTCATGCTCTTCCTCGATCAGAACACACAAATGAATTGACTAAAGCACATCAGCAACCGTGGTGAGTATCTAAGAAAAGCATCTCATTAAGATTTACGAGACTTTAGCAATGAGCTTCCTCATGATCATGGTCAAGGTGAGTGTATAAAAAGTGAGCGTGTACTGATGCACGTTGTAGTGTTCACTTCACAAAGCATTTCAACCTTCTGTGCGTGGAGAACTGTATCAATTTCATGATCTGCTTTTATTACGCGAACTCGCATCGTATTCACGAAGAGAACAAACGATCTGGTTATGCCCTATTCAATGGATGTCAGGATGCTTTCAATTTCAACGCACCTCGTTAATAGTTTAGCACTCAATACAAATATATTATCAGGTGATAAATACATAAACGGGTATGTGCACCTCGCTAACCGTTCGCAACTCAACAATGCTCAATTAGAGCAGGCGAGAGTCCAATTTAATTTGGGAAGGCATAAAAAGTGGCAGCTATTTGGTTTGTGGATAGGCCGACAATTATGGAAGCAGAGCGTCAAGAATTAAAAAGGAAAAATATTTCAATCAAGGCACGAGTCCATAAAAAATGATATGGGGCATAAATTCTTGCTAGTTGAAGTCTGGCTGTCCCAGGCCAGGGCAGGGTGTGTTCCTCCCTGCAAGCAGGGCACGGCAAGGAAATGTCTCTAGTCCGCTCCAAGCTTGCTCCATTACACTTCCACAATGCGAAGAACAAGGCGAAGTATAAAAGCCATTTGTGGTTGCCAGAACTAGAATCAGTCTCAGTCCGATTTTTCTCACGCAAGTCAGCCATTCATTCTCCTCGTGATTTAATCACCCAAAAACCTCAAACTCAAAATGAAGGTAAGTAACAGGTACACAGTGCCGAGAGTTCAGAGTTCAATAACTCGGTAGTTCACTAGACACTTGCCTTTCTTCTTTAATCAGGTCATCATCGCTCTCTTGGCCATTGTTGCCGTTGCCCATGCTGGCGTCATCGCTGCCCCACTCGCAGCCACCACCTACGTGGCCCGTGCCCCAGCTTTCGACTCAGCTGTGATTAAATCCGACCGTCTGGGTGGAAACTTTGCCTACTCGGTTGCCGAGAACCACGCGTATGCCCAACACACTCCAATCGTTCAGACCGTCGCCGCACCTGTCGCCGTCTCTTACGCTGCCCATGCTGCCCCAGTTGCTTATGCCGCTCATGCTGCTCCAGTTGCCTACGCGGCGGCTCCATACGCGCACGCTGCCCTCCCACACGCCGCCGTTTACGGAACACATCTTCTGTAAATTTATTAATTTGTAGCAAATTCTCATCTTTCCACTTCCGACCTTTGTTGACATTAATATCAATTAGTACTCTATGATTTCACCTTTTGCACTACACGTACTTTCTTTGCCATACCACAATTTCCAATACACAGACCGCACAAAGAACTGAAAATTAAAGTTCTGGAAAAAATTAAATATGGAACAGCACAAAATTGCATTTATTTGCTCATCCAAAACAAGCGATTCTTATTTTCAGGAACATGTCTTAACTAGTATGGGCATGGAAGACTAATGCTCACGCTACAACAACCCATTCAGACGCTTCAGTTGATACTTCACTTCCTCGTCTATATCCTCATAATCGCCAAGTTCGTTGTTCCGACTTTGTGGATTCACAAGAGCTGCTGCTGAGTTCTGCAATCGATTCGGATCTCGGATTATTGAGGCTCAACTCCTGAGACTTAAATAATTAACTTACATTTGCTGACAGCTGCGAATTGGTATTAAAATTTTGCTTTGGCTGCTGCTGTTTTTGCTGAACTTGCTTCTGCTGCTGCTGAGCAGGTTTTGAGGTTGTGAAACTGACCAAATTTGGCAATTGCTGCTGCTGGGCTTGAGGATGTGGAAGTTGTTGAAGCATTCCGAAGTTCTGCGGCTGACTTCGTTGCTGAGGTTGTGGCATTTGCTGAAACGTTCCAAAATTTTGCTGCTGTTGTTGTAATTGTGACATTTGCTGAAGCGTTCCAACATTTTGCTGCTGTTGTTGTAATTGTGGCATTTGCTGAAACGTTCCAAAATCTTGTTGAAGCTGTTGGAGGGTTCCAAAATTTTGCTGCTGCTGCTGAGGTTGCGGGAGTTGCTGCAAGCTTGGGAACGTTTGCCATTGGGCTTGCTGTTGGTTTTGAAAAGAGGCAAAGTCCTGCTGCTGAGGAACTTGATCGAAGTTCAATCCACTTGTTGGCGTTCCTTGAACTTGTTGAAGTGGCAGCGGCAGCTGTTGTTGGGTCGGCTGCTGCCTCCTTTGCGGCTGTCTCTGCTGGGATGAGACTGCTCTCTGGCGGGGTTGCGACTGCTGCGTCGTTTGTCCAGCAGGACTGACTGTGGTCGCCTCGGCCGATCGCGTGCCCATCCGTGTGTTTGTACTCGTAGCCGTGTTGCGTGGACTCGTCGATGATCTTAGCTGGAATATTTGAAAGAACGACTGCGCCAAGCCTTGAATTCTCTCCAGTAGCGACTGTCCAACGTTTGTGATACTTTCTGGAAGCATTCCAAATGCCTGCGACGATCCAATTGAAAACACAAGTAGCACTAATAAAATCTGTGCACTGCGTTGGTTCGTCATCTTGCTAGCCTGATGTTAATTCCGCGCTCTTAATTAAGAAACTAAATTACATCCTAAGCGTTTGCTCCATTTTTATATCCTGATAATAAAACATTTTTGAGATAAAGTTGAAATTGTGTTTTCTTAACGAAGGAAGGAAAACTTGGCGAATTTCGTTCATTTCTGCACTGAAAGTGTTACAAGTTGTGAGCAAACTGTAGCTTCAGCCTTTGTTTTGTCAAAAAGATTACAAAAATGAGAAAAATGACAACTTAGCACATACTGCAAAAGATACAAGCCAAGATATTTGGCCCGTATCTCATGTGTGAGGTCAGTCAATCCCATTTTACACTTTTACCTTCTGAAGTGTGTAGAGTGTGTATATTAATTAAAAATTGCATAAGGAATTCTACAATTAACTCCACGCACACTTGCAGCATAGGTTTTGGCTTAATATAGTTCGTCACAGCCAAAAGCAAAGGCTAGCAGTAGTTTACAGACAAGTACTTCAGACGCAGCGGCAACGCAATGCAAGAGGAATAAGAATTCGTGCAAAAATGTGCGTGTGTCTGGTTTTAATTATCTGCACATCTGACGACAAAAATAAAGCACACAATTGCAGCAATTCAATTTACAAAATGCAACTAACCTGTTTGCTCAACAGGCAGAAACGGCTAACAGTAAGAGTAACAACAAATGAGACTACAAGTGAAGACTCCTACATTTTTCACGTTTTTCCTGCTTTCGATTCTAAAATCGCCGTAGATCATATATTTGGGTTGGTCCTAATCGATTCGTTAGTGCCAGTTGTCCAACTTTTGAAAGTTTGCACAGATCGGACAGGCAACTGAGAAAGAAACAGCCCAAAATGAGATTTACATGACTCGCGATACCATAATTGATTAGAGCAAAATTACCATTATGACCTCACTTTAATACTAACGAAGTGCTTAAATTTTTTATACGAATGCGCTATCACGTATGTAAACTAAAACAAAAGCAGGATCTTCTGAGCAGGGCAGGGTTGCGTTATCGTCGTGCTTGCTCAAAGTTTGCTACTGGATTTTTCATAGCCGAACCGACCGCACTCACGGGCAAACCCATTGCCTTGCGAATTGGTTAAAAATGGACGGAGACGACGAAAACGAAAGGCAAGCAAAAAATTCAAGCAAGCAGTTCATTCATTTGTCATTCGTCCGTGCCCAAAGCACAATAAAGTGATCCGGACATGGATTGCATTGTTGCGTTGCGCGTACACGTGTTCGTGCTCGTTCGTCATGCGTCGTGCCCTGTTTGAACGATGAAATCATGTGGAAACGGAAAGGTGCTATGTCGCCCAATTTTTTTACACCAGCATCCTAGATTGGCAGAGACCACCCAATCTCTGCAAGTGAATGAATGAAATAATATTGTATAAATATCGCTCCTGGCCAACGATTTTACAACATTTCCAGTCACTCGCTCAAGCTAGAATCATTCTTCCAAAAACTGCTCCACGACCAAGTGTCCCAACCCCAAATTCTAAAATGAAGGTAATTGCGAACTGTTCTGCACATTTCAACGAACGGTATAATTAACGCACCGACTATTCTTTGTTTCAGGTTATCATTTTCGCAACTCTTCTTGCCGTCGTCGTCGCCAAGCCCGGGGCACTCGTCTCTGCCCCAGTGGCTAACCCTGCCGGAACTTTTTACACAAGAGCGCCAGCGTACGACTCAGCAGTGATCCAGTCGGACCGTCTTGGAGGGAACTTTGCGTACTCCGTCTCTGAGGCTCACGCCTATGCAGCGCACACTCCAGTCGTGCAACAAGTGCGCACGCCCGTTGCCGTGACCTATAACACAGCTCCTGCGGCTGCAGCAGTGAGTGCAACTCCAGTGTCATACACTTCAGCTCTTCCAGCCAGTAAATACTATGCAGTAGCACCAGCCACAAACTATTACAACGCGTACTATCCATACAATTACGGATATCGTTTCTACAGCGGATAAATTAACAGCAATTCCAGTGTATTAAATTCAGTTAATTTCTCGTACAATTTGATTGTTCAGGTTTAACTTATCGACAAGTAATTCTCACTACAGACTCATGAAAATACAATCAAAACCTTGAATTATGTAAAACAAATATCTAATTTCTGTTCAACGCGTGCTCGATCCTGATTCAGCACCATAATTATCAAAATGGAAGGGAATCTGAATTTAGTCTCATTCACCACGATATATCACAATGTTCTTCTCGGTTTCCCACAGCTTCACTTCATGTAAAGCAACTCGTGTGCTTGATCCGACGTTCGGCAGGCTTTTAAGTTTCTCGTGAACTTGGTCCCATATAAAGACGGCAATGTTTTCTGAGGTGCTCACAATTGAAATGTTGGAGAAGTACGGCACGTCCTTGTCGATACATTTATGGTCTAAGGGACGAAGAATCGCCTCATCCATAATCTGCTTCAGATCATTGATATTCAGCACCATTCCCGTGACTGGGTCAATTTCACCCCGAAGAGTCACTTCCACTGCTCATGCAAAGAACAGACAACTTAATGAGACATAATTGACATGAGAGATGAGACGGATTGGCTTGCAACTACCGTAATAATTGTGTCCGTGGCCATTTGGGTTGGCACATTTTGAGTACAGGTTGATATTTTCCTCCTCAGTCAAATTCGTACTAAACGAATGAAACGCGTTGTAAGAGTTATAAAATGTTGATGCTACGAGATGCTGTGGTATTTACCTGTAAAGTCTGTGGCAAGCACTGAAATGCTCCCGACGAATTAAATACGCAACTCGCTTTCCTGGCATTGTAATTCCAAAGAGAATGCGTTATGCCGTAGGTCTGAATGACACTTGTGTCTTGTCACATTGCAACAATCACAGACAAATTCGTTGGAACTGGCCTAAACTCACTTGTGTTATCCATTCAGTACTCAAGTACTGAAGAGTTTCTCGCAGATGTTTATTGATTTTTCTGACTCTCAGCGCACAAGCGCTGGAACTGGCTGAAACTGTCAAAGTTAAAAAAAGACGAAAGGGAGGCCCACTTATCTCAATTCAACATTTAATATGTTAAGGATCATAGGTCAGTAGTCACGAGGCGCCTTTACTGCTTGCATTTTATTTAGTGAGTCTGGATGGTTTCCGTTATTCATAACCATGAAATAACTGTAGTCATCATTGCGAGTAAGTTTAACAAAGTAGGCAATCAGGAACCAGAGAATAGTGAGATGAGAGCTTTTCAAATGCGCTTACCGGGAATCAGACCATGGACTTAAAACTGCGTGGCTCAAGTTGTCAAATTATTTAGTTGAATAATTAAGTGGAAAAATCAATTTGTTTGTTGCAGTTGCAGTGAACTTGAAGTTAATCACTGTATCAGAAGCACTGTTTACTGTTTAGTGGTAAGCTGTAGGTGTTCGCTTATTGAAAGATTACGTCATTACGTATGTAACATAAACATTCCATCGTTGCGTGTTTGTAGTGAAGAAGCAAGATCTGCTCAAAATTAGCGATGACATCGCACGAAATCATAACTCTTCAAGTCGGTAATTACTCGAATTTTGTGGGTGGCCACTGGTTCAACATTCAGGTACGAATTACCAGACAAGCCGTTTGTTATGCCGAAATTGAAATTGCCATTGTTTTTTTTCGCGTCCAGCAAGAATACTTGGATCAGAATTCGGACTTTGACCCAGTTGTCACATGGCGTCTGAGTCCCGGTAGAAGTGGAGGTATCCGCAGTCCTTCGTGGTCACCACGTGTACTAATTTTTGATTTAAGGCAGCATTGGTCTGGTCAATTTACTTCCTTCTCTAGCCAAACATCGCAAATAGCATCAAATTCCAAGCAGGAACGAGAAAAATCGCTGCTTGAGGCTGAACGAAATGTTTTGTGGCATGGGACAGTGCAAAGAGTAGGAGAACTAGAAGACGATTTGGGAGGACAGGTTGCAGGAAAGAGGAGAAAACAAAACAATGTCGAGGTGTAAGTACTGCCTCTTGACTCATGCCATGCATTATTTTTTATAATGATTTTGCTGCTGTAATTAATTGCAGTCCTGCCCGTGAAATATCCTCTGCAATTAGCACAAAGTTAGAACAAATTGAACTGGGACAGGGAGATAAGGACAATCAAAACTTGCAAGCCTGGAGTGATATTATTCGTTGGAGTTTGCCATCACCTGAAAAAGTTGCATTCAGTATACCAAGCCTTTCGCACAATCCTGCCACCAACAACTTACCAAATTACGGTCAAGGCCTTAATATTTACGAAAGAATCAAGGACAATGTCGAGGATGGAATAAGGTATTATGCTGAAGATTGCGATTGCATGCAGGTAAGACTCAATTTTTTCTATGCGCGCTTTTACAACTCCTGCTTAGCCTCAGTGACTGTTAATGTGTAGGGATTCCATTTACTTGTGGATCAAAACGACGGATTTAGCGGGTTTTCTAATGGAATTCTTCAGCATATTGCTGATGAATACGAGAAGAAATGTTGCTTCGCATTTGGAGTGAGCCCGGCTGGCTGTGAAGAATACAAAGACGAGCAAGCGGTCAACTTTAGAAACAGGCTGTTGAACATGGCATTATGTTGGAGTAGTTTCAATCAACAATGTTCAGTTTTCACTAGTCTGGGTTTGTGTAATGATGTTTGCACTCCAAGTCCAACTCCGTCACAACTTCAGTGGTTAACGTACAAGGTCTGCTAATGATTTTCTTTTATTTACTTCGTACAGTGTTGTTAATTTGACCATTTATTGTGTGGTTACAAAACAGGGCGATGTTTCGTACGAATCCAGTGCCATTCTGGCAGCTGCGCTAGACACGGTAACAATATCATACCGTGTAAAGTCACCATCGTTCGGTTTCGTCGAACTTGCTGGCTTGCTTAATGGGTACGGACACAAAATGACGGTTTTGGGCAGCGCATTTCCACTATCTCTTCTGGGTCGAACTGCGACTGGAAGTGAGGCGGTGCAGCAGTCTTTATTCCAAACATTGAACGAAAATGGACTGGATAAGATTTTACAAAGTCTCACTCCAGGAATTTCTTTGGAAGCTAGTTTGGAACATAGAAAATCCATTGGTAATTTCTTCCTGGCTCGTGGAATTCCAGATGATAGAGTGATAAGGTAACGCAGTCATTCTACTATGTCTCCATTGTAGCTTCGATGATCATTCTTCTTTTGCAGTGAAAATGAAAGCAAAGTATTGCAACAACAGTTACGTGGAGGAGCTTCAACAGACTCCATTTCCTCCGTGCGAAGTTGCCTAGAGTTATATTGTCAAGAAACGTATTCCAGATCAGCCAATGTTGTGAGAACAAGTCATTCTCCGTTCAAACTGGCTCACCCGTTTCCAACCAGTTTGGTTGATGCCACGTTCCTTCAAACGCAACCGAAGATGCGCTATCGAAGTCAGGGTACGCGTTTTTATTTTGTCAACTATCGACTCGGTCTTAAAAATCTGCAATTTTGTAAATTTTGAATTCACCGTGCCTTGAACTATTCTCCTTAGACTATTGGAAACTACCAGCCATGGCAAGCGCACACAACACGATAGAGACTGGAGTTCTTTTGGAAAAGTTACTGGCAGAAGTTTCTCCGGCGAAGATGAGATCTAATTTTCGTTTTGACGAAGGCAACATCGAAGCAGATGACTACAGTGAATGCCTTAATGACTTGAGAACTTTGAGAGACGCGTACGACAATAATTGATTATAAAGAAGAGTATTATGGCGGTATTGTACAATTAAATAAACTTTAACGGAATTTTAGCAAACTCAGCCAAGACCTTCCTATTTTGCATAATTACACTGAACTTTTGTTTCGTTGTGGCAATAATGACAATGAGATTACTGTAGAAGGAAGGCGAAGGCAGAATGAACCACCATTACAGGCAAGCACAGCAGATGTGTAGAGTGACAGCTCTTTCCTTTTATAAATAAGTTTTCTCAAGTTCTTTTATAATCCGAAAATGATGATGTTGGTGAAGAAATGAAAGTGAGACGTCGGTCTCTTTTCCTCATCTTTTAATTTATAGCCATAAGCCTCTTCATCGAAAGAATGAGATCAGCGACTACGTTGATAATTTATTGTTATGATACTGCACAGATTCAGTAAAGACGTGGCCATAAAGGCAATGGACGCTTTCTAAAACGGTAGTATTGTCGACACTTTCGACCAGGCTCAAAAACCTTCACACTTGCAACTCTTCAGCATGCTCATTATTATATACTCGTTTTCACTTCAACGAGTGAGAATTTCTTTGCTTTTTGTTTCCTTTCGCTGGAATGAACTTGCATCGCTATGACGGTCACCAGGCTTCTCAGCTATTATTTTCGATTTCGTTGCGAAATGTATGCGAATTAGGCAGCGCCAGAAAGAACCTAAAGTTAGATTGAATCTGCAGCAGTCAATGCAATGAGATCGACATTCTAGTACATGGAATCATGGACTTCCAAGGTGAGGGTTGACGAGCATTTCGTTGGATATTGGAGGAGGCCAAGAGTTACTTGATCAAAATCTCGCGTGCTGACACACTCATCATGTGGACATTAAATCCACGCCCAGTGTTTCAACAAATCACAGGATGAATGCTCAGAAAGGCAATGCAGTACAGACTCATGAGTCCCGACGCACCTACCAACTCTACAATAAAACATTCAGCATGTGTCCGTGCTAATTGCAGGCGCAAAATCTAAGCCACGAAACGTCAACTCACGACGACTTCCACCGGCTCTGAACCAATACCAGATCCAACAAAATTTTGGAACAACCCAGAATTGGAATAATTCCGCAATGGCTGGCTATGGCTATCACCCTTGAACGCGTGGGCAGCCCGGGTATGACCTGATGATACCTCAAGGGTAAAATCCCATGATGACTCTAGGCTATATGTTGGCTCCGGGCTATAATCCTATGATGGCTTAGCCAGTGATGGCCATGGTCACACAGATGACAATACAGCCAGCTGCACCACCAATCCCAAGTAACATGCTTTACTATCATTATTAGTAAGAAACCTTTCTAAGATAATTCCTCTCATTACCGCTTAGACGCGCCTGATCCAATTCGCGGAGTCCTTTCCGGGTTCAAAGCACTATACAATACGGAACACTTCTTTGTCAGGGAGACTATAGAGCTGATAGAATTAAGTTGATACATGCATTGGTTAGGATTTTATAAGTTATTGTCTCATTAATGACTAACACTTGTCCTGGCACTCTTCTCCTTAGTTCTTTACAATGCGCCCAATAAATACGAGGTTCTGGATACACTTCGCTACCGAAACCACCAGCCTATGCGCCCGAAATTGCTACCCTGCTTGCGCAGGTGTGCATCTAAAGGACCTGAACTTTCACGGGCAAGAAGTTCTGCATGCTGATGGAAATCCAAGCTGTGGTTTTTACGATGCTGTAAGTACGCTCATCAAAATCGTTGGGACCGTTAACCGATCTTTTGTTCAGAATGTCCAAATTTCTCATGGAGGACAACTGCTTGGCAGTGTAAAAGAAAAGTGTACTTGCTGTTCGCCGACGTTTGAAGCTAGGAACGCTAGAGGCGGTCTTGTGTTCATAATCAAAGGGCCCGAGGTTGCCCTTTGCATTGGAAATTGTGGAACAGATAACTTTGATGCTTTTCTCCCCGATGGGCGAACCCAAGTTGGCCGCATTACCAACAGCGGGGCGGATTTGGGCAAGAATTTTTCACTCAGGCGGACAATTTCGGAATCAGCTTTCCGGAAAATCTTGACACAAGAGTGAAGGGTGTGCTCCTTGGGGCAACGTTTTTAATCGTAAGCCATCCAAGTTTGCAATCGGTAGAATTAAAATTGTGCTTATTCGTGTCGTATAATTTCAAACCAGAATTTCCAATATTTTGAAAATGGCGAAGAGGGCCATACCATGTATGGTAGTGGTCAAGGGCGTAGTACCACTGGGTTGATAGGGTGCGCTGTCTTCACCGTTTTGCTATAATCATTGTAATCGTGTTTGTTGTTTTTACAACCAATCATTATAGCCACTCCACAATAACACAAAAATCAAACCGCATTTGCTTATCGAAGCTAAACCGTGAAAAATGAAATATCTTCCATGTGTATTTTCTAATATCTCCCTAAAGAATCAATCTGGTGAGAAATAGCCACAGATATTATAGGTTTCTAAGGTATTTTGCCCCAGTTACGAGTTCAACCCAAATTATAATAACTTCTTGAAATAAACTTAAATTTAGTAGTTGAAATTAAGGCTTATTAGTAAATAATAGACAATGGTGACCCATTCTAACTTGGCTCTAATGTATATGCCTTTCATTCTTCGAAACGTAGTTTGAACTAGTTGAACTAACTGAACGTGGCCCACTGAACTGAACATGTACTACGACTGGGACTACGGGAATCAAGCAATAGCTTCGTGCATCGCCTTCATTTTCTTCTTCATAGCCATCTCCATTGTACTTCCTCTTGTCTTCCATCGTCGATAAGTTTTTCGAGATCTATCAATACTTTTTGTGACGCTACAAAATTAATATTCTGAGTAAAGCGAATGTGAACTAGAGAACCTGTCGGATTTCCTCTAGATTCTAGTATATCACGTTGGTTACATAAAATAAAGGTGATCAATGTTTTTAACAAGGTTGGTTAGGAGTGATTGAAGGACCTTGGTTTGTACATTAACGTTAGGAGCCTCTTTGAAATGACAAATGTAACACAACTGCTCGGTAGAACAGACTGTCCGACAAGTCTATGGAGTCTTGCCTTGTGGAGTCTATCACCATGATCCGCGCAAAATTGCTAAAAGTTGAAGAAGTTAAGACTGCTGAAAACCATTTGATTTTGATCTTCTTGATTTCCTGCATCTCTGAACAATGAGCAGCTTGGACTCTGGAGACCAACAAACTGGCGCACTGGATGAGCCACACCAGCATAAGAATGTTCCAGATCCCGAAATCGGGGAAGGCGCAAGAGACGCACCACAAACACCAGTCGTTATTGGCACACCTTTTGGAACAGCCAAGGGGAAAAGGTCACCAGAGCTGAAAGAGACAGCTGGAGGAAGCAGAGGACGGGCGGCGCCAACTCCGGATTCTCGAGCACCTGGGCAAGGAGGAGTTAACACGCCGAGATATGGAGGATGTTACAACCCTGAAAGTGGATACGCCGGTGGCATATATCAGGCAGCGGCGCCAGCTGGATTTGCAGTACAAGGTGGTCGAAACTCAGAACAAGCTCATCAAATAATATGGACAATCGTTCTTGGAATCGGTTTGGGGGTCTTTTGCTGTGTGGTCTTGCCAATAATTATTGTGGTCATTTTGTACTGTGTTGTCTGGCATACTAATTAATTAATCCACTATTACATTAGAAGCATTTGTAAATCATGTGTTTGTAAGTATTTATACTTGTGTCTGTTAATAAACAGAAAGGTAACTGCAATTCAGTTTACGTTCTTGGCTCCGATATTGAGTTTTCTCTTGACAGCCAAGCGCAACACGAACTCGGGTGAACATAAAAAAGTACTCAGGAAATTTTAATTTCAGTAAATCATTAATTCCCTAACAATTCTAACACCCTTCGTTAAACAAGGATACGTCATGCACTCAGACTTAAATTAATTCGTATTTCATCGAGCCTCATTGGAAGCCAAAGCCAATGACGCTTTTAAAAATGACTACATAATAATGTATTGGTGGGTTGGTTTCATGAGCAGTTTAACTGAAACAACATCATACACGTATTTGGAGTAGTCATTGAGGATAAGGGAAGGAATAAATTAATGATATTGACACATTAAAGTCACATAAACTACTATTACTCTAATTTGTTCATACCATAAGATTATGTCCCTCGCGTCAGTAAGTCACCATTTGAATGATTCTTACTTCTACGACTAACTGTATGATATCTCGTCAAAGGATTCTTATAATAAAAACAGGAATGACAACAGTGAACTTGATATTGTACCACGTGGCAGAGATTCAGCGAGCGTATTGCTGGGCAATGATGACTTCGATCCTCACAATCTTGCACTAGAATAAAAACACGAACTCAATGAACTTCATATCCAGTACAGGTGTTCATAAGCAAATGACTAGCATGAGCACCTGTGTCACAAGGTGGTCCACGACATGGTTTCTGAACAATTGGCCGCGGAAGAAGTTGACAAGCATTTCCGGCTGGGACTGACTCGGCTCCAGCCCAAACACACTTCAGAATTCTGGTTTTAAATCCAATTACTCCACAACGAGCCTTGCACTGGGGAAATGAGATCAACGAAACTTTCATTCAGAACAGAAATAACTTTCACCAGACGCGGTCTGTTCCCGACTTACTTCACTCCAGGGTTGTGTAATCCAAATTCCTTGGCATTTCTTGTTGTAACACTCTTCTGACTCTGCAGGTTTCTCCTCAAATTCGCAATGATGATCTCTCACTTCACGACTGCTATTGACAAGCTGACAGAACACCGTTCTCTTGCGTAGAGCTGCAAAAATAATTCATTCAATGAAATTCAATGATCTTTGCAAAAGGCATCGCGCAGGAGACACTATCTCTCGCCTCTCGTCGTGCACAAAGAAATGAAGCAAACGCTTTATTCGAACCTGAGCGAAAGATCTAAGGCCAGAAACACTAGTTTCACAAGACTTTATCAAATTATGCGCGCTGTGCGCTTTTTCAGATAAAGTTAATTAAGAAACGAAAAAGTTTGAATACGAAATAAAGATTTACTAGCCAGTAAATGTCAATTTCTATTTTGTCCTATTTCATGAAGTGCCTTCACATTTTATAAGAGCAGGGATGTAAAGTAGGTTAGAGAAAGTTCGTATAATTAGATATACGCCTCGCACAACACGTAGGAATGTAAACTGAAGAAAAGCAAGGCTTCGAGAACTTTCTTCTTTCTGGAAAAGTTGGGACATATTTTTTCTTTCTTTGGTTTGCCCTATGCGAAAATTATGTCTAAATAGTAAAAAAAAGTTTCATCATTGCGTTGTATTGCATTCTATACGTATTCGTATCATGTGCGAATGCAGCTTTAATCAGAATATTTAAGCGCGGGACAATGGAACCAAAATGAAGTATGTTAGCACAACTTAAACTTACATGTGTTCCAAGTGAAGCACTCGTCATCCGAGCACTCTGTCCAGTCTCCGATGTTCCATCGGGCTCTTCTGTCCATTCGAGCAGGGCTCGTCTTATTACGATTTGGTGTAGAATTTTTATTGATATTTCTGTGATTTGGACACAGTTTGCGATTAGGAGCGGCTTGAGAATCGCTGTCAGAGTCAGAATTGTGATCTGACATCACTCTGTATTGATATCGTCTGCGTCGTCGTCGCCTTCTTCGCCTCACATTATTATCCAAGTCATCTTCATCGAAAGCCGTTTCGTGATCGTCATTACTCTCGCCTATGAACTCCTCACATTCTATGATTTCGTTGTCGTAGTTGATGTCTGAGTTCGGGCCCTCGTGGTCACCCAAATCGTCTGATGTTCTCAGCAAATCAAAAATCTTGTCATCAACCGGAGGCACGTCCAACGATCTCAGTTGCCCAGAGCTGGCTACAGAATCGTCGTTGTAATAAACAAGTTGCGAATGGTAGTGAGGATCTTCATGTTTGCTGTCTTCAGGATGTAACATACTGTGGAATGGCCATGAAATCTGCATAATTTACATTCTAAGTTTAGAATTTGATAGGAGTTCAATACGAGTATGATAGTACTGCAACATAATTTTACTTAAAGTCTCCAACAGTTATTGAAATCTGTTCAAGCAAGGAAAGGCCCCGTAGAGCTTACCCAATACAGAATGTCGACAGGAAAAAGCAGACACAGAATAGTAAAAGCCGCAGAAGATGGCACAAGACGTGAAGATGACGAAGAAGCAGAACCGGAGTAGAATTTGTGGTTCGAATTGATCAATGTTGATTCATAACCGCTCTCAGACGTGTCAAAAAGGGGAATCATAGACACACCGGGCTGTTAGTAGAGTTAGAAGCAGTCACGGACAGCATTAAAGAGGGAAAAGGCGCAATTGTTAGTGATTAGAAGTTTTGTTACAAGATTATTACAGTTATTAGTCAAGCCAATTGCACTTTGTGAATAATTGGGAACGTACATGTTGGTCCGCGTAGAGAGTTCCATCATAATTTGAACTCCTCCGTTGACCTATTCTGTTGTTCGTGTCCTGGAAGCCTTGTCCGCTATAGCCACGAGGTTTGACAGAGTCGGTCCCTTGAAAAGCATACGAGTTACAAATGCTTCGAAACAGAACGGCAGTATTTCTATAAAAATCTGTGAACATGAACTCACTTCGTTGATACGGTTGAACCAAAAGTGTCAAGTTGGATAGTGGTCGATCATTCACTAAAAGTGGAGATCAATAAATCAAAATGGTTGGTATTACACGAAAAATAATTGACAACGTTTCACTAACCCAGGCAAGTATAGACTCCGCTGTCGCTAAACGTGGTATTTCTAATTTTAAGAACACCGCTCTTGGGAATAATTTCAATTTTATAGGGCTGAGGATAAACGTAATGGTAGTCTTTCATCCAGCCAAGTTTTCCCCGGTCAACGCTTTTTGCAGGGCAACGTAGTTTCAGGACCATTCCATTGTACACAGTGGCTTGACCTTTCAACGCAAGTGTAAACTTTGGTTTCCATTCAGTCTGGATTATGTTGGGACCAGATCCGGCATTCAATGTTGCTTCATTCGCACCGCTGCCATGTTTCTCATCCTTCGGGAAGTTGTAAATAAAAGAGAACGAGAAATTCTTGTGAATTCATTTTGCTTACCAAATAGTGACTAAAATATGCAACTTTTGTGTACACATATGCCGGATAATTTAACAATTCCGTCGTTGCTACACCCACTCGCATAGTCCGAGTTAGCAAAAGTTAGAGAAATATGGATATGAAAGAGAGTGTGTGCGGTCATAAACACGGCCGGTCAAATGCAATGCCATGATAAATGCTCCGTTGTTTGTCGGATTTGTGAGGGCCTGATTTTTGCCAAATGTGCACGCAAATATTCTGCACGAAGGTTTTCGCAAGCAAAAAACTTTTGGCCAACTGCCAAACCACTTTAATATTTCACTTTATCAAGCTATGTCGGTCCAAGTAATGTTGTATGTGTATGTTCGCTGTGTGTTTAGGGTTAAGCAACGATAAAGTGCAAAAAGAGTCCAATACTATAAGCATCTAAACTGCGTTGACTCCCAAATATAACTCCAGACGAATCCGGCAGAAATCTTTTTATGGCTCTATTTAGTGGACTGGTAGTCTGCGCCACAAAAGCGTCTACTCCGCAGTATAGATTTTCGGCACAATTATTTAATGTTGGCGAGACACGAGACTTGCAAACCCAAACAATTCCAAAACTTGCTTCTATCAACGACTGTATACGAGACTCGTAAATGCCGTCGGAGGGAAAGAAAGTGCATTGGCACTTCGTCTGGTATTCATGAGCGCAGTCAAGAGTGAATGATAAATTACAGCTTTGTCGCAATTTTTCTGGAGCGTGTCAGAGTGCAGGAGTTCAGACAATAGGCGACAGGCTAGACAACTAGGTCAGGCAGTTTAGCGAACGTCGATCTGTGAATGTGATGACTGCCGCAAAAAAATGAAGCTCGCAATAAATGAGTCATTAAAAATATCTTAATGCTAATCTGCAACGACTCGACAACCCGTGTGAGCTGACTATATGACCGGCTTTTGTGCATTCATTCCTCATTAACTGATGGGATACCGTCAAATCGTACCTTCAAACCACCGCACGGCTTCTTGTTGCAGGCCCGTGACACGCTTGGTTTAGGCTGGGTGCAGTACTGCTCCGGTGGTGAGCGCTCCACAATTTGCCCAAGTGCAATAATTTGCTTACATTTGAGGTCCCTTGTTCTCTCTCCTCCTCCGCACGGTTTCGAGCACTGTAAGGGGGCAAAGGGTAGGTGTAAGTTTCAGTTGCCATCAGAAATTACGACGCGTGCCAATGTGATCATTATTTATTTATTGACTGGTTAATATTGTCCAGTTTAATATTTCAAATTTTGTGTAAATCAAACAAAACCACAGAATTGGTAACACTTCAGCTCAAGTCAAAGGAAATTGCTGTGATTAAACTACCGGCTGATTGCTAAATGAGAAGTCTGAAGCATAAATTCCTGAGCAACCAAACAAATTTATTATAATTCCAAAAATGGATTCCTTGAAAGCATTAAAGATTCGATACAGTTTTGTTTCGTGCAGCTGGTGCAACCAAGAGATCGAACAAGGAAAAGTGAATTGACTTGTGCAAAATCAAACAATCAGCACTTAGCCTAATCACAAGATTTTACTCAAGTGTCGCTTTTGATCACTAGTTACCAATTCTGCGAACAAACCCCAATTTATTGGACTTGCAATGTTTGGTTAATATAATTTAGCAGTGCCGCGTTTCTTTAGTTTCCTTTTCTTCTTTTTGAATCAATATTCTTTTAACAGCTTCTTAAAAATTAACACTTAGTTCAGTTGACTTAGAAGTGGGACATTTATGCGAACCAAACTTAGTGACATAAAATTCCTTTAAAACATCAGTATTAATGCATTTTGAAATGAGAGAGCAAGCGAGCATACGTCATAACTTGTACTCTACGGTTTTGTATTTATTTTAACAGTTAAACCACTGTTTTTAGTCCTGATTCCACTTTCAGCATTTAACTACTGTGTAACTACACTGACCACACCAAAAATTCGAGTAAATATGACCAATGAATGAACGAAAAGTGGAGTCAAAGTTCTGCCTGGCATATGTTCATTTTGGATAAAGCGGCTCAAACAGCTGCCGCACAAGCCTGGACACTTACAGCTAACAGGCCTTAATTTGTGCCTTCAGTCTTGAATGTTCCATTTTGTGAAACGTACGTGAAATATTGTAATTCGGTATTTCTTATATTGACTATACGTTTCTTTGTATAGTACTTGCAAATCTTGCGATAGAATTTCTGGAAATTTCTTCATCCTAATTGGTGCTAGTTTGTTGAAGACTGTAGAAATCTCTGGCAGATTTGCTCAAAGCATTGATTTACATCACCACTTGGCCATGAGTTAATTTGTGTCTACAGCACTAGTTCGTTCAATTCACTCAATTTAATGTTTGAATAGTTTCGTGAAGGCACCTTCTGTATTTCGGCTTCGTGTTCTTAACTGGAATCTTCGCTAACACCATACAATGATCAGATACGTCGAAGTCATAAACCTCAGCTACACCTATGCTGTGATAGTTTGTAATAAAAGGATCCAACAGGTTATCATCTCTGGTTGAGGCCTGCACTACTTGTATCAAATTCATTTAGTTAATTATTGCATTAATTTGTTTGGTGTAGCTGTCGTCGCCTAGTAAAATTCTGTTAGGTTTATTTTCATTTTCAGGTTTCATTACTGCTTTAAAAAATATTCCAGTTCTAATCGCACCAATTCACATTTAAGTTCAGATGTTTTATTGCATCGGCTATGTTCCTAAATTTTGAAGATTGGTACTTTAAACATACAATAGAATGTAATCACACTGATGTCTTTACTTGAGCCTGCAGTGTTGTAAGAAAAGAAAGGCAATCCAAGACGCACAAAATGCAACGAGTAAAGTGTGTGTTTATTCAAGCACTTCAAATCTTACAAAGGACGCTGCGGCTCACATTCGTGAAAGTATGCTGTTTCACGCACGCACGGTGCGAGTCTGGAGTTTTGGCAATGGCAGCATGACTGCTGCGAGCTTGTATTGTCCAGTTTCACTTTTTTCATTTTCAATTTAGAAATGAACAAAGATAACTTATTTACTGGTGTGAAAGAAAAACTGTTGCCTCAATTTCGGCGCGTTCAACCATCCTCACCATTTTGTCATTGTTAAAAGTAAATTGAAAAGCAATAGAAAAATCAACAAATTTGACAAAAGCAAACCCTGCCACGAAGCGAAACCTATTGCACGTTTGGTGATAAAGAAATCATTGCTCACCCGAACCCAATCTCCTGGTTCCCAGAATGGTGGACAATCAATTGCGTTGCACAGCATTTCCGTTCGAGGGACAGGCTGAGGACATTGCGTGTTTGGAACAGTGACTGTATTTCCCCTCGTCACTTCGTGTATGCAGCTCACCTGGAGTCAGAAAGAAAGCGTGATAACGCACATGCGACATGAAAGGATGAACGTGACAGAAGAGTGCTACTTGCACTTTACAAAAGCGTACTCCGACCAGCAAAATGAACTCGACGTGAAGAAAGCAGGTTCAGCGCAAGGAAATTGATAACGGACAGGAAGCTGGCTAATCAATTCACGTAGACTCTCAGACTCGCCTGTGAATGGTAGTATGGAAATGGTGTTCGGAAATTCACTTTCTTTTTTCACAACCATGAATTAAGAAAACGTGAAGATTAAGCAGTGTCAGTAGAAGTACAAGCAGGAACGCAAATCTTGAAAAATTATCACTGGAACTTGGCCAAAACATTAATACGAGCACGATTTTTGATTTATTTCGGCGGAAAGAGAAAGTAAGAGAAAGTAAGTAGAGAAATTACAGTTCATATCTCGGAAAAATCTATATGCTTTCGCTTTATGCCAACCACAAAAGAGAAACTGCATCGCATTCCACTGGAACGAAAGTCCAATTCCATTTAGATTGCTTTGGGCTTTCAGCAAGTTTGTTGGTCGATCTTAAAGTGAAATTGATAAAGATCGTAGAACTTTTGACCGAGTTTTATCACAAGTCAAGAGGAAATTGTATGAGAGACGTTGTGCGACGTCCCTTGTGCGTTGTGCGAGACGAGACAAGACAGAAATCAGAAAATGATCGATTCGCATTTCGCAGCACTTTTGTATTCATGCTCATGTGGAAGAGCGGTTTATGAAATATTGAAAAGAATTGTGCGAGTTACAAGGGTCGTGAGTGGTTCAAGGAAATTGAATATCCTATCGTCGACTTCGGCGAGGAAAGTAACCATTGTTTCGTTTGCATTTCGAGTGGAAAAGAATAGAAAATTCCTTTGGATGGCCTATTTATCATAGCGTGGTTAACATTTTTGCTTGATCGTTATGATGTAACGTCTTCACTGGATCCTGATGAATGCAAGTCGGGGAAGATCTTCTGTGATTGTAAAGTGCGCACGAAAACTTCCGAGGGGAGATGAGCCAGAATAGAAGTTAATATGGGGAGTGATGATTTATTTATCTTCTGCTTGATTTGTTGGTCTTGTGAGAGATGAAAAAGTAACCAAGCAATGATTGAGCGTAATAAGCGAATAAGGGAATTTGCACTGGGTTACTGGGATTTTTCAGAAAGTGAATGGAAAGTTCTATTTTGAGTACACGAGGTTTCATTTTTGGTAGTCTAACGCAACGCAATCGTGAGTCATGAATTTGCGTTCAGAGAACTGAGCTGGCATTCTTACCTCACGAGTCATGACACCTCCTCCACAAGGCTTGGAACAAGGACCGAAATCTGAAACATTCCATCTCGGCGGGCACGCATGATCATTGCACGTTCTTGTAGTTGGTATGTCTGGCCTCGGCTTGTCCATGCAGAGGACAGGAGTCGCGGCACGCTGGTCATAATCCCGAACACATACAATTCTTCTCTCCTGCACACCTGAAAGATGAAATTAGCAATTTTTATTGAGTGCTTTGTCTTTCTCGCGACGCTCGTGAAAAGAGTCAAAAGAGACCAAATCACTGAAGGGCCAGTTCCAAGAAAAGGATTCGACTGGATAAACGTAACTTATAATCAACACATTTACCTCCCAGACAGGATGATGAGCATGGAGTGTATCCATCGACCTTCCAGGAGAAGGTCATGTCTTGCATTGAAATTCCTGGAGGCAGTCCAAATCCAACCGTTTTTCTGTAATTTGTTGTGTCCGAATCTGCAAGAGCAGCATGGTGAACGTCGGATAAACTTTCCATTCCATTTGAGCCTATCTCCCTGAAAGAGAAAGAAAGTGGACGTGAAAGAGATACGTAACGTGAAATTGTACATATGATAAACACGTGCGCAGCTTGGCAGCAGGATTGATAGACATGATTCGGTTCGGCCTTGTTGTTGCGCAGTTGTTTCATGTAAATATCTGTCAATTTAGGTTAATGCGTGCACTGCACCATGATTATAGAAGATTAGTAGATTTGAGCGCGAATGACCCGTTTTTTTTAGATAAGTACAAGTCTTGGCATTTTTCGACAGATTCGCATCTAGGGTACCAAGTGCAATTTAAGAGGAAGCCTGAGCGATTAAGTCAAAAAACGTTATTATCTCTTTGTTGTTTGGCTACGTCTTGCAAAACTCGGTTCACATGCACAGATGCAAAGATTCGCGCAGATAAAAATGTCTAGGAAAGCGAAAAACCCGCAGACTCTCATTCAACTTGATGCTCGTATTTCTCCTCTGTACTTTATGGCTTTTGTAATGAAAAAAGCGATAAATAGGATTTATAGTTATCCTATTCTCTCAAAGTCGCTACTCAGGTGTCTGAACTAGTAGAAAATTCAGTCTTCTATTATTACGACAGTTCGTATTACCAGCAGAGGAGCTACACCAACATTGATGGACGTAGCAAATCTTATGAAATTTTCCTTAACCTGCACAGTTTTCCCAAGTATATTTTAGTTCTGTAACTCCGCATACAAACACTGTTCCGTACTGTGCTTTTTCGCAGTTCAGCGTTCAGTTTGAACCTTTTCTTGAATGAGTAGGCAAAACGTTAGTTACGTGTTGTAAAGAGTTGTAAAGAGTTACACTTACATTGCCGATTCACATGGTCTCGCGAAACAAGACTCAGTTTCTTTGGGTTTCGGACCAGGGCATTCTCTGTCCGGTAAATTTGCAATTGTTCGGGTGAATTCTAGAAATATTTTGCAGTTGACTTGTCTTCGCCGAACACCTTCACCGCATTCTTGGCTGCAAGACCCCCAAGGCTCCGCCACAAACCTGAAACAAATTGGGAAGAATGCGAAGTTTTAAGCTGTTTTGGGTTAGTACATGAAAACAGTGGTCGGCTCAACATGTATACGCATAAAATAAAAGAAATACAGATGAATAGCCCCAAGAAGAAAGCAAGCACAAAGCATGACTGGATGAAACTGTGATTTGTTTAAATTATCTACCCTGGATTATCTGTTTGTATCCCGTATCATTCATCTCTCTGAATGTGATAAAAAAATACTCTCTTTCATTCGTTGATCTTCAAGTCACGTCAAGGCTACGTGCAAGTCCGTATATTTCGACACACTTTCTGTCGTTATTTCTTTCATAAAATCGCACCAAAACGCGCTGAGCAGTTTCGCTTGGTCGCAATAGGATGGAATTGTATGGGACGTAATTATGACAACTCGGGAACTTGTTAGCAATGTCAAGCAAGACGATTCTTCACTGTCAACATTCATAAATGCGATGGTCTATACAAAATGTGTGGCAGAAAACCATAAGACGACACACGAAACATATTATCCGTATGAATTCTTTACTGCGATATTTAGGCTAACATTATTTATTTACGGCGAGCAAGGGAAATGGTTCATTTTTGTTAGAGCAAGATAGTTTATCCCTACCTCATAAACACCCATCCACAAGCAAAGTGAGCTCTTACTTTGCTGAAAGAGCAGAAAGAGCAGTTGGCGGATAAGAAGAAAAGAGAGAAAGAGAAAGAAGGAAAGAAAAAGAGAAAAATTGATTTCAATTACTTGATCGTGGCACATACAGACAAGCAGACAACGGACAACGACGAACACAACAAGACAAGATGGCAAGAACATCAAGCGAAAGAGAATCTCTGTGTAGAGAGTGCAACGGGAAGAGTGAAGGAAAGTTTGCATGTATGCTGAGATATTTCGCAACGGAGCTAGTGAAGGCAATACACGGTCTAGAGGATGAGGTGTTAAATTATAAATTTAGAGAGTTAAGAGATTATTATAAAGAAGACCTCTGGGGCTCTTTTCTAATCATTGTTAATTCGGTGTTCATATTCACTTTGGTGCTAAGAGCATAAGCATAACGATAATCTCTTGTCTAGACTATAAGCGAACATCAGGGCTTAAGTCTACCATACTACCATGCTCCATTCCGAGATCCGAGGCTTGTAAAGCAGGCGAAGCTTACGTTGGTTCAGATGGAACAGCATTTTGATCAAAGACAATCGTATTGTCCATTGCTGGTGGGTATGGCTGGATAAGTGGAAGCGTATGCTCACGTGGAAGCTCTTCGGGACCTGCATAAAGAAATTGAAATTACGTAACTTTTACCGAACAAATTGATAGGAATGGGCACAAGACGCCAGAAAATTGAGTCAACGACTTTGGTGTGAAAACACATATTTAATCTGCGCAGACGCTCGCACTTACCTTCAAATTCGAGTTCTTCCAGCTCTGCCAACGACCTTTCGTATTCAAGCTCTTTTGAATTGCTAAAGTTGAGTCCGAATGTAGTTTCATCATAATTGTTGAATGTAGAGAATGTAAATGCAGATAGCGGTGAGGAAACTGCTCTTCCCTCCGAGCCGGAATTCGCCGCGGCTGTTCCTGCCGGCGTTGTAAAAGTAGTGGTTGTAGCTGTGGGCGTTAGTGTTTGAGTGTGGCACGGCACTTTGGGTGCTCCATCGTTGTCACATGGAATGGAGTTTGGTGGTTTTAACGTTTGATCACATTTAGATGATGGCAAATTATTTGGGTCACGACACAACACATTTCGTGTTCTCACACCATCCGAACCACAGGTAGTAGAACACTGCAATACAAAAAGAAGAATGAGTAAGGCGACAAAGTCCTGTATAAAATTTAGCGTGCAACATGAATATTTTTGACAATGGATTGAAAATATCCTATCAAATGCTCAAAACAACAAAATCCAGATGCCAGCTACAGCCTCAGTAAAATTTCCTTGCTGCGCTGGGTATAAAATGTAAAATATGTAAATCACCTTAAATTAATCAAGTTGTCAATTCTGCGGTTGTATTTTATCGTTCCTTTGAAACAAAACTAATATTCTGTGTTTCGTTTAGCATTTCATATTTTGTCCCGCAGCACATCGTGGAAGAGAATTTATTACCTTTTATTTCTATTTCTGGTCAAGCGGATGAATTCTAGAAATTAATATGGACTATAGTGCCAGCCAAGTCAACCGAATTCTACCAATGTTAACTATCGTACCGTCAAACGTGCTTGCAAAAGTAAAGAAGGTAACCAGTCAGTCGTATCACCAAAATTCAATCGAGCAATGGCAATCCATTTTCATTTGTTTAGTGTTCACTGCATGCAAATTGACTAAAGTTGGGTGCACAACGCACTTCCTGCCTGAAAACATTCTCCTATTTTCTACCTTGAGTTTGACTTAACTAAAATATCCTCAACGTCGGAAACCGTACACAAATAGTGCCTCTGCCCATCATAAAACGGAATCATCCTGCATAATCAGATGCTTTGGCTCAAAGCAGAGAAGACACGACAAGTAGAAAGCTGAAGACGATGCACTGCCAATTCTGAGTCTGAGAACACAGTGTTTGCTTTCATATTTTTACTCGTAGTCTCACTTCCGTAAAGACAACAGTAAGTTCAGCAGCAAAACTTGCATCAAGCAAGATAGCTACACACGGCTCCAGCATCTCGTAAAGTCCAAAATCTAAGGGTGTAAGATTGTGTTCATTATTATTATTGCGTGTGTTTCCTCATACCATCATAAATTCTTTCCTGCATTACCCTTTGAAATAATTGTTGGTATAAAGTTACTTTGCGCACAGCTGTATGTGTTTCCAACTTTCTATCTTGCTCTTAATTTCCACAATATGAGCACAATCCACGAGCCTCGTTTACTTCATTAGTTTTCCCTGCAAATCCCGTAAAACTTAATCGCTAACCATTAGTATTCTTCACTCAAGCCCTGCTGCGCGGTATCATTGCAGTTACTCGTATTTTGAATAAGGCTCTCTCGCACCAGTGTTCTATAACTTGAAAATAAAGTCATGAATAACCGTGTTCATAAAATGAAACCGGTAGATTTTGGTCATAACGCACTTTTGCCATAACTAGCATAACTTCATGGAGAAACGTGAAGTTGTACGATGGTAATAATGGTGATGATTCAGTCAGTTGCAAAATGTTTTATGGTGATGATCATGTTGAAAAGTTGAAGCTGAAACTGTGTCTCCACTTCCACTTTCCAGAGTCTAACTTGTCCAGCGTTACTATTATATCGAATGAATAATAAATTCCTGTTTTCCCTGGAGTGATATCTTAAAATAGATCATAGAGATTTGCTTTTTGCTTTCTATCAGGTAAACAGGAGCTAAGATTCGACAAGCTACGGTAGATATGGGAGTCTTTCTAAATATTGGACCAAATTTTGTTATACCAAGTGATTTTTACAGTTAGCAATTTAGCCTTGTACTTACCGCAGACCACATTCCAACGTGCCAATGTGAACAAAGTTCTGTGTTGCACGGCTCTTGTGTGATGGGCTTCTTCGTGTGTCGGCATAATTTCTCAGCAACCTTAAAAACAATTGGAAAATAGAAAGTGGCGAAATCAAGAGGACTGCAACCCTTTGCAAAATACCTGATTCTTTGAAGCATTCTTCTCCTGCGCACAGAACACCCTTCGAATGCGTAGTCCTCCTCCACAAGTGACTGAGCAAACTGTCCATTCACCAATTTCCCATCTGCAGAATGTTCACAGGCAATCAAGTTTAATCAAGGAGAACCAAAATATTCGCCAGACGGAATCACGTTATTATTTAACATCAGTCTTACTCCGGTTGGCAGGGATGAATACTGCAACTTTGATGAGTGGTTGAGGGCTTCAACGCTGAATTGCAAAGGGACTGGTCCACTATTTCGTCAGTCAAGGTGTTGCGGCATATGATATTCGCAGCTTGCTGACCTGAACACGCACAAACGAAACAATCAGTTGTCATTCATCAGTGACCAGTCACAAGAGAGAAGACTGCTATGAACTTCTTTCAGAAATTACACTTTGAGCTTCAGTAGGCAACTTTTATCACGCCTCCATTTTTGAACCTCTTGGTTTGATTTCATTTCCAAATGTAATTCGCGAAACGCAATCCTGCCCCTTCATATAATGCTATTTTCCTATAATTCTAAGTCTTAATTTTAATAGCTTATGGCCCAATTAACAAGCGCTAAAGATTTTCCAAGTCCTGTTCCAGCGTTGACTAGCCGAGTTTCTAATCTTAATGGTGTCGAAATTCAGGCATCGTGTCATAAAAATTCGAATAACGAGTCCAACATAAAACAGAACGAGTAACTCACTCTTAATTAAGCCGTTACCTACTGCCCGCTCTAATAACAAAACATTCGCTGTGCTGAATTTAATGGTTTAGTAGATTTACGAACCTCCTCCACATGTCGCACTGCAGGGCCCTGCCGCAATCAAATCCCATTGGTAGATTGGGGAGTTGCATGTTGATCCATCGCCACCACATACCCCACAATTGTCGATGCGCTTGGGTGAACCCAACTTCAAGTCGCACCCAACAGACTACGCGAGTAAAGTTAAATTGATTAGAATGAAATTCTGTTTACGTCATTTGGCTGCACGTTCTGAAGCTCTACACTTTAATAACTTTACTTTCAATTTTCGAGAATGCATTATAAGGACCGTCTGAAAGATTTGTTGACTTTATTCTACTCCGTTGGCTTTCGTAAAAAGCGAAGTCATAATTAACCTGACCGTTTTGTTTTAATTCGACGTATATTCCTAAACTTGCAATGTTGTGTCCAGCTTGCTCTTACCTCGCAAGACCCATCAACGCACACGTGAAGCGTGCCAGATCGACATCTTGTGCCATCCCGTAATTTGGGTGCAAGCTTGGCAATCATGTCAGTCCCTTCTGCTCTGCAGGTCACTGCACATGGATTTTCTGGGTCTTCCATGGGATCCCATCGTCTGCGCTGTCCTTTGTACTCCAGTCCGTCAAACGCCTTGCATTGCTCGGCCCGATAGTCGCGGCGATCTCCACATGGCTAAAAGACAAATTGGGCAAAGCAGTTGATTGAGAGTGAAGCGTCAAGCATGGATCATTAATCATGTCTTCTTCCCCATTTCGAGCTACTCTTTTAAGTTATCAACTGTGGCGCATCGACACTTGCCTGCATGTTACACATCTTCCGACGAATTGAGACACCGTGGCATCCATTCGCAGATTTGCATCTTCTGAACTGTTGTGTAATTCCACCGTCGCAGGTCCGAGAGCACGGTGTCCATGTTGACCACACTGACCATTCATCCCCATCAAATGTGGACGCACTTGACATTCCCGTCTGAAAAGCAACAAAGAAAGTTCGTCATTGGCAGAATTTATGGGCATGGTTAACGACTCATGATGTAAAGTCAATCAGAACCAAGAAGCTGAACCTGTGGTGCCAATCACATGTGCTTGCAACTAAAAGACGCATTCACACATAATGCACTACTCCTAAGTCTAACTTCTATTTCCTTCCTCCTCATCACACGCTGCCATTGCCGCTTAGCTTTATCTCATTCCTTCTATCGCATTACACTCACATATTACCATTTGTCTCTTTAATAAGTCGTCGCAACCGACATTAGTCTTTTCTTCAAGAAAGAAACTTTTCATACGTTGAGCCTGTACCTGAGCCACACTCCTGCGGTTTGACTCACACTTGGCGCACCTTCCACGCTCGTTTTGCTCGCCATGTGGAAGCATGCCTACAGATGCATAATGACACGAGGCCTGCCCGGCTCGTCGGCTTGCCCGTTATAATTTGGAAGGTTTCAACAATTTCAAATTACGACGCACGACATTGAGCGAACGACGAGTAAAAATAAATGACTCACTTTTTCCCAATTCTTTCACACATTTGCCCATCCTTCCTCTTTACCGAACCAACTTTTCCAAAGTCTTTCCAACAATGCTCACTTTCTCCGTCTCCTGACTCTGACTTTCTCCTTTTCGAATTCCGTTTTCATTAAGCATTAGTACAGTGCAATGCCTCAGCTTAGCTTTGTCGCTTGCCGTGATTCTCTCCATGGACTGTGGAATCGAATCCTTTGCCTTCTGCTCGGGCTGGAGTTGAGCATTCTGCTCAAATACTACTCAAGTTAATAATAGGATGTGGAGAAAAACGGAGTAATGGACTGGCAGTGAAAGTTCTGAGCGGGTTTTTTCGTCTCTTAATTGCTCTCTCCTTCCTTTCTTTTGTACTCGGCTTTCTTCAAGACGACTTCATTGAATTAAGAAGCTCTCTTTCCTTTCCCGTCCCATGCCTTCGCTGGGCACTAAGTTGCTGACTTAATTTATTGGATATCGTTTGAATAAACTCAAGTTATACTTCATTTCCCGATCCAACTTGAAGACTGTTAATGGCGTCTGCTTCGAAAGCATAAGACCGGAGGTCTGAATGGCATTTGCACTCGTGCTTTTCTGTCAGCTTTCTGCCTAATGCGTCAGTGCTACAAGGCGACCATTTCAATTATGCTAGGTAAGAACGACGAGTTTTAGACAATACACTATTATTATTAACCTTTGGCGGCTCCTCTCCAATAGCTGGTGGGTCACCTTGAGAAGTCAAGAAAGCTCACGAGTAATGCCTCAGAGAGAGCACAGGATCTCTTCTTGATCTGAAGTTCTGATACAAAGAGATGAAAACGGAGGTCAAGATACACAATAATATTTTATGACCCAGAATGTGCTTATTGGATTGAACGTGGGGCGCAAGGCAGCCAGCCTGCAAAATTGTCTCCGCTTACATCGACCATCATTGAGCACGCCACTGATGCTCTAATGCTATTCCCGTATAAGTAGCCTTAAAAGATTTATTTTCACCCTTTTATCATCTTCCATCCATTCACTTTCTCCTACGCTTCTTCGACAGAGCTCACTGTATATGAGTATGAGGATCACCCGTCAGGATTCGACAAAAATAAAAGCGAGGGGAAGTAGAAAAGAGTTATAATGAACTTAGGATGTGACTCGCTCGCACGGAATTGAGTCCAGTCGTAAAGTTCAAAGACTGCTGAAATGCGGCCGCCGACTATTCTCGGATCTTTGGGATTGTGATTGCAGAAAACACGACGGACGACAGATCAGATATCCAGTAAGAAAGCAAAACAAAAACTGTCCGAGTGCTGGTCTTTAGAGAAATGCATCCGCAGAGCAAGCGAGCAGAGCCTCATTCCTGCGCTGCATGGTCAGGCAAAGACGAATTGCATGTACCGATAAATATTTTCCAATTTCCATTTTTACCCAGTCGCCATTCCCAAGATAATAGAAACATAAATTCTAGAGTCAGCATTTAATATATCATCGGATACTAGCAAAAGAGTGCTCTGTGATGAACAATATGCCCCGATCTTCGAATCTACGCCCAATTTCAATCCCATATCATGTTACAGACGTCCTACATTTCATTATCAAGTGCTAAATTTATTGTTTAACACAAGCTCATGGATTATATATACGCAGCTTGTTGATGAATTCTGAATGTTTGGAAGAAATTTCAATTTTTTAATTAAATGCTGCAGGTTTTTACTGAATAGGACTTCATTGTAATCAAAAATTCATTATGATGAACCATTCACAGGCTTGAGCACTGGGTTTCATTGTGTTTATGAAGAATTTGGCATCTCGGAGAACTTTTACTTGCAACAGCAGAAAAGATATGCCATGCATCTCAAACTTTCTCGCAAGAAATCCTTGTTTGCGAGATTAGCAATTGTTTCGGAATTCTTTTCAATGTGCAATTTTTTTTGCACCATTAAAACAAAAAAGATAAGAATGAAACTTTTCTTCGTAGAATCATTAAAGATTTTTTCCCAGCAAGCTTTAGATTTCAGATTTTAATCAACCAATAAAGGAAAGGTGCTTTTGTAATCTGCACTCTATAAAGTTCTGCCCTAGTCAACAATTGTGTTGTATTTGTAGTTTCACAGGTGGTAGAATTTTGTACGTCAATCTTTCGAAATGGGTTTGATTTTCTTGTTAGCAATGTAAGATATGCAAACATGCGCAAGGCACTCTGGAGTCGACACGCGGCCTTATTTTTATTTCCTCTTCATTTACTCAAACAGTCAGACCGCAGAAGTAAACCATTACAAATGGATGTGAGCCAGTGATTTCTCTTGCATCTCGCAATACAAATGTGCTTTCAGTTCCTGCGCAAAAGAATTCTTATCGCGTAATGAAATGAAGTGGTTTCTATTTTCTGTTTGTATTTATACTTCACTCACATCACGAAACATGAGCAGCTGCTTTCACTCAGCGCATTCTTCAGCACCAGAAACCACACACAAACATTAATAAAAAGCAAGAAATAGTGTCTAAAATAATGAACTCGAGGGTGAGGTTGCAGTTACAATAAGAAACCGAGTGACTTTTGCTTTTGAATTCGTGTGGCTTCAGAATCATGACTTGCTGGTTGTGGGAAAGCGACGTTATTAAGTGAAAGGAATGAAAATAAATAATAGAATGCCTGGCTGCATTCGCGTGTGGCGAGAAAGAAACTCTGCGTATGAAATTATATCAAAACACTTGAGAGCGTTTATCAGAATAATAATGAGCGGAAAGTAAATAAAAAGTGTGCACTTGTCTACCTCTCAATATCTCAAAAGAGAAAAGTCAAGATCGGCAATACAATGCAGGCGAAACAGAACGACCAGTAATTCGTGAGCCAGCGCCTACATTGAAGTATTGACCAAATATAAGTGTAGAGATAGGAATTAGGAGGTAAAACCAGGAAAACCTCAACACAAAGCATAGCGATGAAAGTCGAGATGAATCCATGACATCGTATCGTGACATACTATCCTCAGGAGACGTATTCTACTACAATTCGGCACTACTTGCACGATTTCTAGAGCCTGCAACTTGAACGCACGAAAATGTCAAAAATTCGGCTTCCACGCAGGCAGGGAGGATTGCAATAATTTACATTATTGGTTTGCTGTGGGCCTGAAAAGACAAAGGTCCTATTTGGCGAAATACTTGCTTAACGAACCAATGAACTGCGGCCACACTCGTCTACGTCCTACGTCTCGTCGAGACAGAGGCAAATGGTATTACATGCACCACTGCCTGCATATTTGGCCGTTCTCATACATGCAAACGAAAAAGCCTTCACGTAATATATGAAATAGTTGTACAACTTGCCTAACACGTCAGTATTTGCATCAAAATTCTTGTACTTCAAATTCCAGAATTTCAAAAACAATTTTCCGCGTCGTTTTCGAATATAATGCCAGCTGCCCTTGGAACGTGATTTGTCTGGATGATGAAAGTATAAAAATGGAGTCAGTAAAGCCAGCCAGTTAGCCATGTGAGACTGCTGTTTATCCTAAGAACTGGGATGAAATCGAGTTTAGAAATCGTACTTTCCGCACAAATGCATTCATAACCAGATTCTGATTCTCCCGTGTACAAGTAAAATAATGTTCTTAAAGTTTGTTTTTCGAACGATTTACTCGAGCTCGCAGAGCACATATGGAATGCTATTAGCCCTGATTTCGTTATTATACATGCTAGTCATGTGCCAACTGCATTCAACCTTCCTACTTGCTGCCTCCTGATGAAATTTAAATTGGCCGTAGTTTGGTATCTGGTTTTCTTGCATTAAATCTAGTACTACTAGTACATAGATTTTTCATTGGCAAATTAGAGTTCCCGCTGGAGTGGGTAAATTTTGAAGAGTATTGGAATGTACCAAAACCAAATGTCAAGAGCTTTTGACTCATTTTCACTGGTTTGCCAACTGGGTCGGAGTTGCAACTCACTTTGTGCATATTAATTAAGAAGTTGGATCTATTCAATTCAACCCGAATCAATGACTCCCAGACCGGCTAACCCAAAGCTCCGAGCGCTAAGAATCGTATTCAATGCAATAAAGATACGAAATACACACGCACGCAGGATGAGCACAAAGGAGATTCTATACACACTCGAAAGTAAAAGCAGGAGCCCATAAATGCACGAAGATAGCAATGATGCTTGGGCATATAAAAAGAAAATGTTGGAATTCTGCAGCATCAACAGAAATTACAATTCTTGTGGGAATAATTTCGCCTTGTGGGTATGTAAATATGCGTGTTGTATTCTGCTCCTCTTTTGGATTCTCCTGCAGCGTATTCTACGACAATGCCCTGGATTGTGTGCACACTTCACAGCATGGTGGCTTAGATAATTCTCTTTTTATTTCCATTTTATAACATTTGCATGTTGTATGCTCAAAATGAAATATTTTCTCCACTTTTATACAATGCAAATCCCTCAGTTCTCTTTTATGCAGTGAAATAATAGTCATAAAAACCGTATCCACATCGCGAGCAGTGGAAGAGAACGCGAAATCTGTGCGGATTACAATTATGCGAATACGAAAGCAATAGAAGCAATACGAGTAATATAAATACGGCGATGACTGAAGACTCTAAATAGAAATATAGAAATGACACGAAGTACAAAAATTCGTGCGCGTCCGTGTTCGCGCTCGTTTTAGTGCTGCACGGCACGGAGGCTCATAGAAATATGGAAATGGAGTCAAAACGAAATCTGAAATTGAGGGATAATTGCATTATAAAGCAGATGTGGTCCCGCTCTTACAAAGTGAGCACATGCAAATCACGTCGAGGCACTTTCGGCATGCATCTGAAAATTCGAGACCCAAACAAGTTTAATTGCTTCTAATTTTTTCCAGCTCATTGAGCTGAGCCGACCGTTTTTACTAATTTCCCGTGAGCAATGGAAGACATAACGATTTTGCAGGATGCAAGACTTTAGAATGGTAATTAAAATAAATACGAGGGCGAGTTCATAAGTAATGCACATTTTCATAATGCCATATTTCTAATTGTATGAGAGTTATGGATAGGAAATCATTATCAATGCATAGACTATGCATTGAAGTTTAAGACCTGAAGCGGGTAGATTTCCGTTCGTCAACGGGCGCGTGGGACGCCTGGTGAAAAAAGTACCCTGTGAACACTGAGCAATTTAACGTGTTGAAAAGTCGAAAAAGCGAATTTCTCAGTGAGGTCTTCACGGATTCTAGGGCCGTCTTCACCAGTATGTCACCCACCCTAAGCACTTTTCAGGAATAGGCAGAAACTTTCGCGAATGACGATGCAAAATCAAGGACAGTGAGAAGACAGTGAAAACTGAAAATGTGACTGACCAAAATATGGTTGCGCTGAATTTCCAGAACCGATATCTCGGATCAAAACTTTCTGGAAGGGATGTGTGATTGTCTGTGAAGCATGCGCCAAAATATCGTACAAATTGATTAGTGGTCCGGAGAAATCGTTTAAAATATGGGACAGCCGAGTTTTCTCCGAAGTGAAAAGTATGGTCAGATCGCTGCCTTGACCGAGAATGAATGTTGGTTCCTCCAAATCAGCTACCATTATACAGCCCTAATTTCGTACTACTCGAGCACTCCTTATCTTCTCTCCAGACGACGAGGCATACTGAGAAATAGAACCTTGAATTCGTCAAAGGGGTGAAAATCGAGGTGTTTGACGGCCTCACCTCACTTTGCTACACGTGAACCTCTGGCTAATCTTATAATCAGAATATGTTCTCCAGGGTTTAAGAAAGTTATGGTGAAAAAATAAAGACAAATCCTTAATTGGTTCTTGAGTTGTGAATAAAAATGTAAAGTGCATTACTTTTGAACTAGCCCTCGTAAGCTGCATATGGTTCGTCGTCCCAATTTCAATTTCATGCCTGAAATTCCCTGAAGTCTGTCAAGTGTGTGTTAAGAACTAACATTGTTATACTACGACCTGCAAAACTTGAAGGACGTTAAGAATGGAAGCGAAAATAGAGTCTCATTCAGGATCGTAATAAAAATTGCTAAACCTAGTCTACTCCGTCACAACTACACGCTGACTTCAAAATCAACAAAGCCTGCATTGGAATCAAACAATGCTTGGGTTCTAGCGACATGTGAATATGTAATTAAAGTACTCGCACTTGTCCACCAGGTAAAAAATTCTTATTCTTAATTTGCTTGCCGCGACTTGAAATGGTACTATGAAACGTGAGTTCCTAATTTAGATTACAATTGAGAGAAAGCCAACGGGAAAGGAATAGAGATCCAAGTGCACGACTTAATGGAGTAATTTAAAAAACGGAACACGAATTCTGGTTCTTGCAAAGCCCATGCCGTTGCAAGGAGAAAGCACGAGGAGGAAAAAATATTGACATGAGAAACTTCAATAAATCATCTGGGTCATAATTCTGTAAGGAAACTCACAGCTTCGTAATTTTAAAATTGCTACCTTCGCCCTACCCTCTATAATCACGACGCACGAGGAAACTGAACATATTTCGGATGTCAAAATGTGCGAGCGAGTCGAGAAAAAATCTCATCACGAAAGGTAGCCCATTTTCCAAGCAACTTACAGTTTATCTCCAATCTAACTTCTCGTCGGCACCGGCATGCTCCAAGTCTGAAAATTCTCACTGCCTTGAATTCAGCGTGCTTCTCCCAAAATTTTCTTATCAATGCTGCAATTTGCATTGCCGTAATGAATGCAAACGATATAAATCATTACTTCCCTGGTTAGCAATTTGTACACGGCTTGGCAAGAAGTGTCTCCACTGAACTTGTACCACTTTTTACTTTGTACCATTATTTATCAAGATTACGACACTACTAGGAGGTTCTCGTGCGGTGCGCTGCCGTGTGGCCTGGAGTGAGACGGAAGCCTCATCTTTCTAATTTTGGATTCATAAAACATTACAGGATCACCAGAAGGGTTCTTGTTCTAAAATGTTTGACAAAGAATAATGTTTTCTATGACATAGTTTCTCGCAGGCGGAAGTTCGTAATCAAAGTTATAGCGCACTATGCGTCTGCCGTGTAAGAGAAAGAGGTTTCCGTAATTTGCTGCTAGCCTTTGTAAGAGACAAACTATAGTCATTAGCGCAGCGCGGGTAAAAGTGGTAGGATGGTTTACTGAAGTTGTAATGACAAATTGTGCATTACCTCTCACCACGAGTGATTGAGCCGTTAAGTAAGCAATTGCACTTTCAAAATAGGTGTATCTGAATTCAAATTTGAACTCAAAGCCGTGAAACTGATTATCATTTGATATTTCCCAATTTGTTTGGATTAGCTTTGATATCAGGTTTCACACCCAAACCCATGCTGCGATAGCAATTTCCAAACAGATGAGAGTATTCCCACGATGAACTCTGAATTCATGCCTCACAGCAATAACAGGTTGTAAACAATCTCGACTCGGCTAGGTCATGGAGTTTTTCTACACGCTTCGATTCATAAATACGAAGTAATGCAGAAATTCCAAGTTTGGTGTGCGAAGAGAAAGTAGTGAAAGGCAGATATTTATTATAGACTTTGGTTACGCTAGTTCCGACACTACAACGGTACCAGACTAGACAGACAAATCCAACTTTCACTGTATTCGTGTTCTGGCGGCTGGGCAGACAGCCAAATAAGAAAACATGAAACAAAAAATCTCTTACTACACCGTATTTGGTCGCATGCACATAAAACGAATTGCCAGAAAGTCTGAGCTGTAAGTGCAAGAAAAGTACAACTAACTGTCAAGAAAAGTCACTGAATCTTTTCGTCCTTGTACTAGAGGCCGTGTTCCGCGACCGTTTTAAATATTATTCTGTTCTATTGCCAACATAATTTCTTTATGTATGTGCCGCGTGCCTCCAGAAAAGTGAAGGTCGCATCTCATCGCGTGCATTTTGTTTCCCGTTCATGGACAATGCATTTCAGCCTGAGTTTATCTGATTCGTTCCATATTCACATTCTAAAAATGCTTGCTGGTGTTTATTCTGCCTTCCGCTACTTGTCGCGTGGACAAGGACACAACTAACTTTCCAAACTTGACACACGTACGAGCTTTCTTTCGCCTAGAGAAATGCGGCTCATGAGTCACAACGTTGAAATTTCGCTTCAAGTTTTAACAAGAAAAAAAGAAGGGTCCGTCCAGCATCATTCGTCTAAACTTTTGGAAACTTGGAAGATTTGCTTTCGCCTTTCCATTCGTCGGAAGTGATTTTCCGTGTAAGCAGAGTACGAAAGGGAACATATGCGATGTAATGCGGGCAAACATAATATAAAATGTATTACTCCGTTATTTATGTATCTTGTAATCTGGTTAAAGTTTTTCCGTTTCTGAAGAAAAAATAAAGTTTTACAATTTCGGATTAACTTGGACCAACATGGCCAAGAGAGCTGGAGCAAGGGTCGAGCCCAGGCGAATGGATTACAACTGCGTATGGTCCATGAGTTTTTAAGTAAACTTGACTCGATTCAAATTGCTCGATCATTTTAAGCTGAATCCGTGTCCTATTTTTTGCGTGGTTACGCTTCCAAGGGAAGAAAATTAACGGTGCTGCTCCTCACAGTGAATTAGCGAAGTAACTTTGAGATGAAACATAAACAAGCGACATGCAATCTGCAATTGATTTCGGGAAGACGAGAGAACAAGAGCATAATTTTAAATCAAGTGCGTAAAATTATTCAGTCGTTCTTCATAAAGTGAATAGCGAAAAGCGAAGGATGAAAGTCTTGCATTGTCCTTGTTTCATGATGGCGATGATTCTTTCGCCTCTACTTGCATTTTATGCGAGTACAAAGGCAGTTGAAGCAGAATAAAAGCGAAGAGCAGGTTTATTAAATAATTTATGCGACCGCACTCAAAAACCGAAAGACTCGTCGTCAGCGACTGGGGTGAAATTCATTTTATATGTCCGCGCTCTGCCGCTGTATCGAAACTTTCTTTTAAAGAAACTTTTCATACGCGTCGTCAATACGAGCTCAATATTACATAAAAGTCATATTTCATTTCGTGCAAGGTTCATTACATATTCGCCTCAAGTCACAGGAACGAACTTTTACTGTTTGAATTCTTCTTTTACTTTGCATTGGCTTGCCGTTGTGTAACTTCACGTGTTTTCAATACCTGTGCGTGGGCGCTGGGCTCGTTTGGGAAGACGACACGAAGGTACACAAGTGTGCAGCACGCACAATGAATGCTTGTAATGATGAAGCGATGAAAAATTTGAGCAGGCTCGTTTGGTAGTCCCAACAAATCTCAAATCTGTATGCAGCATGCACAAAAGTATGGATTTGAGTCACCGTGCCGTGCGTGGAAATGTGAAACTAATTACAAACCCAACTTTTGCATCAAATCATAATTTATCATAAAGTTAATATCATGAACTACCGTCAAGATGAAGTGAAGTAAACAGAACAGCGATAGGACAGGCGAAAAAGTTATCGATGAAAACTGAGCTAACTTTAGATGAAAGAACGCGCTACGGACCAGCCAGGCGCAAATAGTTGAGTATATTAACAGAAGGACATCGCGTACTTACGAATGAACCCGCCAGGACGGATGAAAGAAAGAGTTTCAAAATTTTGATTTATTGGAGAAATATTTGGAGTTAACTAACCGCTACAAATTCCTCTCATGCCTCGACACAAATCTCCGTCTGGGAGACTGCAGACTGGAAGCCTAACGAAACACATTAACTGCACTGCACTGGCCGCCTTGCGTTGCGTGCAACTAATTGCCCATTCGGGTGTCAACAAGGAGTTCCATTCCAAACATGAAAAGCCAAAAGCACGGTCATATGAAGGATTGCCTGCAATGGGTTCTCTGTATTTGGCCGCTTGCGGTCTTCCCGATTGACTGTGCGTTTAACATTTTGACATGCAACAGTAGACCGTTCATCATGACACGCGCTAAGTTCATTTTGACATGTAAAAAGTTATGCCCACTTATTAGTAATTAAACTCACGTTTCTCTCCAACTACTTTATAAAAATTCATCCTCATTTCCTTCCAGCATTTTACAACTCCGTTCCGTTTGGAAGCCTTTTTCGGTCCATACGTTGGGCATATTATTGCTTTTAATGTGAGGGCATTGTTTTGGAGTTTTGAGCAGGTTGCGAGGTTCAAGGCTGGGACGACTGGTTAAATAATTAAAACTGTAGCACGATACAAAAAGAACGAAGTTTTCCACGAAGAAATGGACTCATTGTAATTTCAAAACTTTATAATCTTAGAAATATGCTTCTCTGTTTCTTTTATCCCTCTGTTGAAAGTTAATCGCTTTGTTTCCATTTTCGGTTCATTTACCCAAGCGGAGCGTTGACTTTTATTTGATTCAAGATTTATTGGGGAAAACCAGGAATGCATTCGTTTATTTAGTACCACAACAGACTTATGCTGCATTCTAAAGTCTAATATGTTTAGAAGCGTGCAAATCACGAAACACCCAAAAATTATCTTGACTCTGATTCCAAGCCGGTGGCTTTAGTTTCAGAATGCCCCAATTTTGTCCATCCACGGGTTGACCCACAAACACGATAGACAGAAAGAAAGGGCTAATGAAAAAAGTTCGGACTGGATACACTACAAGCGGCAGATCTAATTCAAACTTTTCTTAGCACGCCAGAATAAAAACATAAATCTTCGTCCCACGTTGTGAGGGACATACTTTAACTTCACGACACTGGAGTTGGATTCATTCTACCGTATCCTGCCCTTACACGGATGACCTTTCCATGGCTTAAGTATTCTTGGCAGTGGATTTACGCATTAACACGCAATATGACGCACATTAGTAAATGCACGCAGCATGGAGTTTAGGTCCAGCTGATTTCCAACAAACATTTCGTAATAAACACATGTACAACCATTTATGGGGTACGAGTTACGCATGTTGATTTTGGAGAATACTCGTCCGGAATAACATTTGAAACACAGTGTGAACTGAACCACAGGAGACTAAGATCATATTATTATTGCAAGTTGGTTCAAAGCGTCATGAATGAATTACAAGAGTAAGTGATTTTGTGGGTTATGACATGACATTTTGCATGCACAAATGCCAAGGGGAAATATTTAGTAAGCGTTGTGACGATTGACACTGAGGTGGGCTAGCCAAAATTATTATGCAATTCTTCGTAAACAGAATTTTGGTAGCCAGATTAGACTCAAAGACTTACTCTCGCAATGAATCCACAAATGTGATTGCCACCACCATCTTTCAAATTTACGAAGATCAGACTCGGTCGCTGACGGTCTGGAGCAAGGTCTTGATACACAACCACACAACACACATAATTTCGATTTTTTTTTACTCCGAAATGATACTCCTCGTCTGTTAATAACAACTCTATACAATCCATTCATGTCTTCGCCGCAGGTTTTCCCGAATACTCACTTTATAAGGTTTTACTTTATCTTATGCTTTGAGCGCAGGATTATCAATTCAATTCATTCCGCACCCTCATGCCTTAGGATTACATACTGAAGTAAACATTGGCTACTCTGATGCCACGAACGTCTTCATTTAACAAATCTCTTGTGATTATTCAATTCAAGTGTGCAATACTCAACAATCAACAAAAACAATTGGCAATCAAATGCAACAATGATGCACCTTCAACTTACCACAAATCGTCTTCGCCCTTTACGGCTTCACTGTTGTTAATTATTCTCAACGATGCGAACCATTGAAAACTGCATCTAACCTCATTGGCTGTATACGCGAGTGCACAATACTGTCGCGAGAAATCTGAGGACTGCTCGATTGCACAAACGGACGTCTCGGCGTCTTTAGTGACATTAATCACTGCAGGAGTTGAAATTCTCCAGTCAAGATTGGACAACACGAGAGATGTACTTACAGCTTCAAGAAAGACATGGGCATGGGCGACGCGAGAATTTGAGGAAAGGCCGTCAAGCTTGAAGTGTAGATAATGTAATAATATATGGTAATGGTATTATTATATTAAGTTGGATAATTTAATAATAGAATAGAATTGAGCGCACACAAAGGAACCTGGCGGAGCAGGTTGCAAAGGAAAGTGTAAAATAAGGCGTGTTGGCTTTGTCGCCTTAACCCTCTTTTTACTTTCGATAAATTCTGGTCTAACTTTTTCGCCTGACTTGAATACGTAATTTTTCCACGCCGAAAAAGGAAATTAGATATTCTGTTTCTGTTCCACCGCCACATATTAGACTTGAACGGATTTATAAAATTGTCAGATTAATTCTTTCGTGTTTGCTAACAAGGGCACAAATCGACTGGCAGAAAAACACGTCCTTAATGGCGGACCGGAGCTAATTTTATTTCTGCGCTCGTAATGTCGCAGTCGGATTCAGAGCAATCACGCGATATTGGCACACCGAATTCACAAGGCGTAAGGTTAAGTGCAAACACATAGCGGAATTTCTGTCAAGTTCTTCCTCGCATTCTTTGCACATTTGGATCAAGAGCATTCCAGACAGGCAAACCTTCAACTTAATATTACGTATTGCACCTTTGGGACCCCTTTGAGGCTTTCACTATAATATTTTATTCTGACTGCTTCATTCATGTGATGCCGCTCCATATAGCAGGTCGATTTCTTGAAATAACACGACGAGCTCGCTTAACTTCAGCAGTAGTAAATAGGTTATTCTCAACAATTTAAGCTTTTCACTTGTCTCTGTCTCCCTTCATTTCTTCCGTTTGCCTTTCGGTTTAAGGAAAATGTATAATCTCCGAGCCCCGCACTCAGGGCTTGCAGCCAGGAACAGGGAGCAAATGACAAGTGCTACATACGAAGAATACGTAATCAGCTAGAAGTGAAAGCCAGGCTCGCACAGAGAGCAAGGCATTGAAGTTATGCCTCATTACATTGCTTGCTGAATGAATGCTGACTATGAAAATTCATATTCTATTTCTTGACTGGTCGGCTCGGTTCTCTCGGTCTGGCTCCCAGTTTTAACTCGCTTGGGAATTTGAGAAAACAAACGTTCCCGTTGGCCTCCTGCAGAAACCTCAAATTTATAGACTTAACATACGCCCGTAGAAATATGAAGTGAAGTTGTAAATTTACAGCCTGTAAAAGTTTATATTAATAAGTACCTGCCAGCCAGCAGTCGCAATGCTGACTTCACAGTGAAAGGCAGTGCGATGTCTGTGGAATCTGTATGCAATAACGTGTTTAATGTCTCGACACAGATTACTTGCCACGAACGTGCTTTGATTTCGGTAATAACTTGAAATTATTGTTGGAAATAGAATATGTAGAGAATATTTTGGATAGAGAATATATAGAGGAATGCTCCAGACGTATGCTATAGAGAGGCGTTCGGGGCCAAAATATAAAAGTGGTTTCAATCGCCAAATCAGAGCTGTCGTCCTCCTCAGACGTCAATCAAATTAATCAGCCTCCAGTCAAAAAGCCCAAGTACATAATATCAGAACTGGCACTGTTTGAACTCTTCATGACCCCATTCGTAGCATGACGACATATGGGCTCGACGCTTTATTGCGAAACAATTGTCTCCGAATTTGTTATCAAATATGTCCATCTGACACTCTGGCATGGCATTATTGTTCCAGTTTACACGACACGAGTTTCATCTTAACCATTCCTTACTACAAGACGCACGTATTTTGCTCGGTTCTGGGTTCTCTTAAACGACGCATTGTCTTACTTATGCAGCGATTAACTCGAAGCAGACCCAAACAATTGACAATCGACAGAACGCGTATTATAATGGTAGTGGGATTTATAATAATTGGATTAAATTCTTATTGCATGGAAGTGGAAGTGTAATTGCACTGTATAATACGGACCCTCCACACAAAAACTTGTAAAAGCACATAAAAAAGTCATTATCTTGGGTTTGGTTCTCAAGCGACAGAGGAATGTGCTGAGAAAGCGTTCACTTCGCATTACGACCAGAGAAACGCCAACAACGACCGGACAACTGGACGATGAGCATCTGGTGTGCTTATCAAGCTCCATTGTTATATTTGTGCTGTGAATCCAGCGAAGCTACGCTTTCTAATGCCATTGCTTTGCATAATTCACTTACTCGCCCTGACGAAACAATATTAGGACACGACGAAAACTGTTGCTGATAAGAAGGAATGAATTATATTACATAAGCAAATACAAACACTGCGCTGCATTAGTGTAATACGATTCGAGTTTTTGAGCTTGGTTTGGGTTCATCACAAAGTGACTTACCAAACGGAGAAAATCAACAATCGCACTGACAAGAACCACGAAAAGCAAGCTGCACAAATTCACAAGCTATTTAGCTGTTTTACATTCATTGCTTGCTTGATTTCATCCATAAGAGCAGTGTATTCAATCTAAAGTTGATACCGTCGTTAGTGTTTCACGCGTAAAAGCTTTGCTCTCGATGATAGCCTTGTGTCTGAATTGACCGAAGCCAAACTTGAAGTGCTATTGAATAGAATAGCATGCAGCTGAGCCTGGAGAAGGAAATGGGAAATAATGCAAATATTGTAGAGCTGTCTTACAAAACACTTGATGATGACTGCGCCTTCGCACAACAAATCAGATTTACGTACACCTCCTTCAACAGATACGATGTAGCCAGCTTACATTTTCATGCGATCCGGAGGTTGGCACAACTGGAAACAATACCGGCTTGAAAGGTTTGATGCATGCGGCTGGGCAAATGAATTTGTAAAGTGGGTTTTATCTTTGTTTCACTTTCAGGAAATACAAACGTGGACGTCGAAACAAAGCTATTAAAAGTACAACAAAGCAAGCTTTCAGGCATTCAGTCAGTTGTATTGTGCACCTTGCAAAATCATAAAATGTGATAGTCATTTTGGCACGTGCAAGCACAGTAGAATGCAATCACTCTAGCATCGTTTATTTTGTTGTAAAGTGCAATTAATGTTGTTCGGTTAATTCCAACCTGTGTTCTCTCCGAACAATAAAAAACAGTAGCGAGTAAATAATGGTGTGAAAGAATGCGTCGACCAAAAATCAACCCTTCGTTTCGTTTATTATCGTGATTTTATTCCGTCTGTTGCGCACTAGGTGATGTGACAAATATGTCAAAGCCAACGAGTTGAAATGCATTAATGGTTAGATTATGCGTCTGCAGTTACCCGAGATTGAGCTTCGCTGACAAACGAACCAAAACAATAACAATCCAGATTAACTACTAAAGAATAATGACGATGGCCAGTTAGACCATTACAAGCAACATGTCAAAACATTTATCTCGTCTGTGGTACACAGGATGGTCATGCGACTGAGCTGTTACTGCCAAATACGGTTCGCTAAAATGAGAAACACATTTTGGACAATGCAGTTTACGCCCTGCAGGCGCTGTAGTTCACATGCTTTTATTTGCAGCGACGCAGGGTTCGAGTTAAGTAACTCCACGTTACATCAGTCATGGTGAAAGTCAAAAGAGCAAGAATAAATACTCGTCAGGAGGTTGTTTACTCGCTGCAATGGTGCATTGTACAAATTGAGTATCTGCTGTTTCATTTTTATCTTTTCTCCTGAAGCGACTCAATGATCTGTCATGAGATACGTAAAAAGACCTGCAAGGGGACAGAACGGAAGACGACTGCTGCTATTATTGCAGGTGAGAAGTACATCATCTCCAAAAACCTTTCAAACACTCGAACGCAAACGCATAAAATGACTCTGCGGGTTTTTCGACTATTGCTTTATTTGAAGAAACTCATAACTCCTGGCATCCACTTGAGGGTACATTCAAGACTCGTAAGTGCATTTCCGTCCAATAATTCATACAAAAATTCCGAAATAATTTTCGGTTGAGTTCCCTTTCAGACTTGACGCTTCGTAAAATTCGAATGTGTTCACGCCTTGGAGTGACTTCAGGGTACACACTTTGTCCAGCGCAACATTTGAGGGACAAAAGATCCACCTCCCTTGATAGCCAATAATATTATTATCTCAATATTTTCCTCAGAGTCACTCTTGACGTTGAGACGAACCCTTTTCTCATCTCCTATCAAGTGTTCTTCAAGTAGTGTTCTTGGAAGAAAAGAAAGGAAGAAGATAAAAGACTTTTATTCCACGGGAATAAACACACAAGTATACACGAAGGAGGAATAAGTTGTAATAAATTTTACGAACGTAGCTGAGCATTAAACGGGTAAATATTAATATTTTCATTTTGTTGTGAGAATTTCCAGGTGTCTTCGAATATGTTGCTGTGTGGCAGGCTGAGGCTGTTGTGCTAATGGATTAACTTATTAGAGTCCTCCTTCAAAATAAAGACGTGTAATAATATTTAGACATCAGAATCTGCCCAGTCATAATCTTGACGTGACCAGTTTAACATTTTTGTAATAATTTTTGTACGCGCGCAGCTGAAAACCACGGCAAGCCCCAAATAATATTTTATGAAGAGGTCATGATCGGCAAAGTTCTTGTGCCGGCGTGGGGCACGGAGGCGGAGTGACCTGACAGTGTTTCGGATATAGAATGTAATGAAGATATTTGATTCACGTAGCACTGGCTAAAGACTAAGCATTTCTCTCGATTTGAAAACCTCCGGCAATGAAATGCCAAATTATTCAAATTTTGATTTATTAAGACTGTAAATTAAGTCATAAAATCTAACAAGTTAATTATAAATTCTAGAATGACTGAACAGATGCGTGAAAGATAAAACGGCAAATATTCGATAGAGGTAGATGCACTGCGCATTTGATTTTGGGAAACGAGAAATGCAGCTTAAATACATGGGGCATGTGCTGAGGTCACGCATCACGTTTTCTGGCGTCTCACACTCAAATCATGAACTCAACCAACCATGCATTGTCATAATATTTAAAATTATGTTTACCTCAAGGAAAATGGCAATAAAAATAAAACCTCTTTTACGATGCATTCATTCTCGAGCTGCTGGGACGCGACATATAAAAATTGTCAGGAAAATTTTTGAATAAATTTATCCTTTGCTAAATATAAAATGTGGAATTCAGTGGGTCATACGCCTGCTGCTGCCTAGAATCATGTAAGATACCTTCTTTCCACAAGAGGGCAAAAAAGAGAACAAAAAAAAACATAGGCCAGAAGTGACTTGAAACCCAGCGCATAAGATTTCGGAATTGGAATGATAGTACTTTGAGTATTTCTAAAGCCAGTGAGATGTTGCACTGACAAGTATCTTAATTGCATTTTCCACGACCGTGTATTGAAGATCTTACAGCCTTATGTAAATAAGAATGTCCGGCAATACTGCGGATATGTAGTAGACACTTGAAAATTTACACCCTTGACTTTTACGACATGTTGTAAAAATTAGCTTCCTGAACACAATTTTTCTCATTCAGGCAATATGAACTCAATTAAATTTACATTGTTGTCCGTTCACATACAACTCCAGTTCTTTCCGTCTGCAAAGACTGCACAGAGTGTGCCCTTGTCGCACGAATACAACTGCGGTTATCGATTTTTCAAATTCACACAGTCTCAAAATTGTTTCCAATCGCCAATCTTCCGACCGCTGATGAAGTGAATTGAGTTCAAAGTTCAACTATGAACTGAACTATTCTCTGTAAATATTCCAATGGCGAGTCTCGTTTTCTCATCCGCGCTAAATATACAAGCGCTTGAGTTAACATCAACTTCAATGAAGTGAGTATGAATGGATTTGCTCATCCACGGCCAACATAATTTATTTATTTACACGGCTTACGCATTGTCGCGCCCGCGGTACGGCGCGTCAAGAGTTCACGCACTTTTACGACTTTCAAGATAAGCGCGACGCACCTTTCGCGTCTGTCTGTTTACACATACAATTATCACTACTTAGGCATGAAATTACTTTTGGGTCGGGGTTTATAGACTCAAATGCCCAAATAAAGAAGTATTTCATTAAGAGGATGAAGTTTATTAATATGCTCGAAGGTGGTTTCTTTCCTTAATTTATTCCTTGTGAATTTCCTTTATGCTTGCCGTTCTCATCGACTTGTCGGCGGATTACACAGTCCTTAGCGCCAACACAGACACAGTCACAGTCTCGAATAAGCGATTGTTGAATTTTAAACTCTCATTTCCGAGTCATGTGCGCATTACACATTTCTCTAATGTGTACTAAATATTTAAGCGAAACGATATCTGCCCCTAAACTACAATGTGCGGCATAACAAGGAGGAAGCAAAGGCGCAGGCGTCTGGAACTACAAAGCGAATACACGCCAAGTGATGTGGAAATTGAATGCGGTAATAATTGAATTTTATATTTACCTGTTGAAATCCAATACAAAGGAGGAAGAGCAGATATGATGTTGAGAACAACAAAGGAAATGATCCATAATACGAACGTTCAGCGCGTTGGCTCATTGTGTGAATTACTGATCGCCTCCTGCACCTTCGCTGTCTTTGAAGATAAGTGGCTGCTGTTATTGTTGCAGCAGCATCGCCGCCAGAGCCTTGAGTTCTAGTGCTCCGAGATGTCTGCCTTCTCTCCCTGCTTTGCCTATTCATCTTGGCTTGACACAGTTCCCTCTTCACATGTAGTACGCATTTTTGTTTATTATAGCACTTTTTCAATTCGGCTCCTTGCTTGCAAAAGTATCACAATCTAAGCACTGATCGTATGAATTATTACGCTAAAAATTCAAATTAAGTTTTGTAAGAACTTGCAATAAAGAGAGAATATCTAAGGTAATTTTAGCCGTTTACCGGCAACGAGAAAGAGGTAAGAAAATTTACGTGGTGTGTTCACTTCGAAATAAGTATTAGTAAGTTAACTCATTTTACAGTGTGTCCAGGTGATAACATCGGATATCGAGGCTGGTGGTACCATTCATAATTTCGCGTGTCAATCGACAAATATCTAATGCAAAAAGTATCCAGAGCGTTTGGCCAACAAGCCGTTGTGATCTGAAAAGAAAATACATCAAATGAATGAAATGTACTATAGTCACATCGCCAATATAAAGCTGACATTTCGTCTGGTTGTAGCTAAAATAGTTTACGAATAGCGGTGGATATTTTCAGCTTTATGGTGACATTGACTGTGGTTGTGACAGTCCAGGGTCCAGTCGTCTGGTCTCGTTCACAAATGTGTTGAACTTTTCTTTCAAATGCCCCAACGATCAGTAGGAATTGACAATCATTTTGTAATCCGCAAATGGAAAAGTTTTAAAGTTTTCAAAAAATGAGTGGTGAAAGAATCTAAAGCGTTGGTCATACCACTATTTGAAGTGCGAGGACTGTTTGTCAAACGTCGACTCTGGACCTTCTGCATTTTGCCTTTGCTTGGAGTTAAATTCAGCTTTGGATTAAATCGTGCAAAGTGCTTTCAAAATGCTGGAATTGAAAGGATACGGATGGAAAGCAAAAACATTAAATTGGTTCTGTTCGAATGAGCTTGTCACTGCAGTGGTAAACCACAACAAATAGTTCCACTTGGTACTGGCACTGCAGTCTGCTATTGTGTTTATGAGTCCAGTAACGGAGTAACCCATGCCAAACTATTGCTAAATCAAAATCGTAACACTTTGTAATCCTCTGGCTTGTGGAGTCTGAGTCTTGTCCAAGTATTCACGCAAAATGCTAACCACGGGCGAAACGGATTTAAAAGAACATAGATGTAAAATAAAATCCGACTCAGACAACAAGACCGCAGTTGGCGCTTAATGCATTGCAGGCCATTACCAATGGAGGACAAACACATCGATACAGCGAAGGAAAGCACAACTCCATCACCATCAAGTTAAGAGTTTGCAAATAAAGCATGCAATTCTTGTCATCTTATTGTGTGTCCGTTTCTTTGCCAAGACTTTCTCCAATACCAATTTGTTCACTTTTACTTGAGTTCGGCCACGATTCTAGCCGATTCACGAGTCTGGACTTTCGACAACAATGCCTGTACATTTGCTTTGCCGCGGGAAACGAACGGCAGCCATAATGTAGCAAGCTCTTAACCTCCTCCGGCGTTGATAGTGTTACCATCGAAGATAAAACTGTAAACAAGCAAGGACTTTGGACAAAGGAAAGTAGACAAGAAAGCAAACGTAATGATAAGAAATTCTCGTATATCAATCAGTCTTTATTTTGAAATGCTTTTTCAAGTCTTTTCTTCAACGAAGCCATAAACATAAACTTTATCTGTGGCACTAAATGACCAAACAAACAAGGGTAAAGAGATGCCCGGAAACTCACTCAAAGACCGGCAGCACGACCACAAATATTGGTCTAGTCTCCTGTCTAGCTTGACTTGGTCGGACTGCCAATTGTGGTCTTACTCTGCAAGTCTTAGGCTACAGCAATAATAATATATAATCGGTAAACTGCAACCCGTTACGATCAAGGAATAAGAATGAAGCGTTGTCCTCTTGTAGTGTTCTAACAGCTTCAAGTTAGTAAAGAACAAAACAACAGCCAAAGGACATTTTTCCGTTCACATTGCAATCAAAGTCAAGCAGTTGTTAGAATCCCTGAATTTTCGTCAAATTGGGGCTGTAGTCTTCGCACTTCCAAAAAAGCAAAAGAGAGACCAATTCAATGTTATTGTTCACTCTGGCAAATTTTTCTCACGCACTCAAAAATCTCAGGTTACCCCTGCCAGGTATCACAGTTGCACATCACAGGCTTCTCTTAATCGCGTCGGCTTAGAAAGTACTCTTTCTGATTCATACACATCCTGTCCCCGCGATTCTAATCTGCCCAATTCGCAATCAACAACATATCAGCTTGATAATTTAGTCTTACCGGAATTTAATTTGCAAGCTGGAATGGTAATTCTCCTATGAGCACGAGAACTGCACCATTAAGCATGAAAGCGTTGAACTTCGGTCACTGAAACTACTTCGTTTCGTCAAATCTTAAAATTAAACTAATTGAAATAATATTCTTGTCGTTAGTTAATAAATTAAGTCAAGAGGTCTTAATACTTTCTTGAATCAATTTCACTTCCAGCTTTAGTTCTCAAAACTTGCAGCGCTTCCAAGTTTCTAGTCCAAGCCAATCAGTAAATGTGGGCTTCAGCACTAGTTTAGTAAAAGTATCGAATTCACAATGGGGGAGTTTATGATATGAAAAGCGGGTCTTGCGTACTTTGGTGTTTCTCGGACGAAGTCTTTCCATAGACTGAAGGAGAAAACTCGTCTGTCTCGGAATAATCATAGCCATTGCCTCCTCCATTGCTTACGCCGACTACCAGCATCATTGTAAAGAACAAGAACTCAGGCTCTAGGTCCTGGCATTTGAGTCTTGATTGAGTTCCTCGCTTCCCTTTAAGCAGCGTACGCCCGACGGGCGAGTAGCAGCAACTTGGTTTAACGTAGATGAGGTGAGACGAGACTGACGAAGATGAAGTTCCGTTCCAAGCCATGCCATTTAGCGTGGCAATATTTTGTGCATACGGATTGTTGCCGTTTTTGCTGTACATTGCAGCGGAGATTTGTATTCTTGCTGAAGTGCTGGTCTGGATTCATTTTTCTCAATTCTCCTCCGTACGAGTCTGCAGACAGCAGTCGACGGCGCGCCTTCATCGTGTGCGACTCTGCTTTTCTTAACATGAATCAACTCAGTTGCCATCATGATCGTTTCCTTTGCTTCACATCCTCACCTGCCTAAATCCATGCGGAAAGTGAAATCTTTGACGAAAATGCATTAACATTTTCTAACATTATAATATTGACAGACAAGACGGTTTTGATAAGAGTAAGATTTATTTTTCGTTTATTCACGGAACTTATTTACATCATGGTGCAGAAGTTGTGATGCATTCGTGGTCGCGGTCGCTTTAATGTTGTGTCATGCCGCAGTCTCCGTCCAAATCAAAATTCAGGACCAACGACTTGAAATCTTTTTTCGTATGCAAATATTGCAGTGCAGTGCTCTAAAAAGCGGATCATTGATCATGAAATACGAACATGTACGATGCGAAATTGAGCAGGTGAACTCGTTCGTTCATCTCGTTTCCATTTAAAAATCCAGCCATCTCGGCTTCACTCTTTCTCAAGTTCAACGTAATCTTGCTGGATTCCATTTCCAGTATTCCAGTTCCAACGTTCTATTATCATCGCCCATATTTTCCATGTCGCTTGCTCAGGGGAATTTAACAATTGAGGTCCTCGGTTAATAATTTGTAGCCTTTATGCATAATGTCACCGTCGAGTACTCAGAAATCTGGTACAATGCGTTCGTACTTGCGGCACTCAGATCAGCTTCTGCTTCTTTTCTGTAATGAATGCAAGAAACCTCCGCCCCGTCAAAAATCCGGCTTGGATGGTGAACGGTGAAAGCAGGCATTAATTTTCAACGTAAAAGAATCATACATCATGAATTCAAACTCAAATGTGACAAGCTTGGATATGATTCAATTTCTTAAAATTCTCATTACCACTTTCGAGTCCCAGGATGGAGATGATTGATTTTTTTTTTCATTTTATAGTATAAAGAAATGAAAATGAAGACGCCCAGGAAGCTGTGAGTTTAGGAAGGGCATCAGAGACGAACTGCCTCAACTGACGTGTTATCAACAGCAATGAACAAGCAGAAGAAGCTCCAGCTTTCTTAGGCAAAGCGGGAAAGTTAAGGGTTCAAGACTACGAGAAGCTAAAAGGATTATTCTCCAGGAGGTGCTCCAAAGTGCAGAGCCTTGTTTGTACATTTGGCAAGGTTGACCTGTGAAATTCAATTACACTGTCCTCTGTTTCCATTTGTAGTACGCATTAATTAGTCCGCAAAGTTCTGGCTCCAACGTTCCTGGTTGAAATGTTACAAGAACGAAACTTTGTTTATAAATTGAACTTGACAGTTTGAATGGTGTTGAGAATTCTACAAATAGGCAATGCAAGTTACACAACTACAAGATTGCATAGCGTAGTACTTTACAGTTTCAAGAGTCCAAGACCAGACCAGAAACCTGAGATTTAAGACAAGTCGAAGTTGTTTCTGTAAAGTTGAATAAGATTGACGACTACGCTTGGCACAGGTCTCAGAAGAATACGACTGGAGACACGCGTAAACTTTATGCTAAGTTTTTCAGTCGGCCTGTTAAAGAATATGCTAAGGTGTTGCCATTGCTCTGTTGAAAGAAAGTGACACTGACAATGATCCAATGTCCTTATCTCAACGTTTTCTTTTCTCATTTCCTCCTTATTGCCATTGACAATATATGGTATTACATTTCGAGCAACTCCAGGTCGAAATCCAGCAGGATTGTAGTTTCCACATTCGCAAAATGTTTGCTGTTCTGCCTAGCAACACGCTGGGTGCCTCAAAACTTTCAAATACACTCTAGTTGATAAGACGCAATTAATTCCAGTATTGACCAACCGCCAAATGCAACTTTTGAGTTTTGGGCTCATTAGTATAATTGCCGAAGTCTGTTCAAGATATTTGCAGTGCGAGTTCCAGACAACGAAAATATTTCAGTACTACCAGGTGGTCGTCCATGTTTCAACCACCAACAACCTTTTGTCATGATCTGCATCTGGAAGACAGCATCATGCACATGTTATTGAAAGAAAACGAGTTGTGCGGACAGGTATATCAATTGCGAGATCGAGCAAGATAAAAACGCTCTTACGCCTAGTTTATGTTGCGAGAGATTGTCGCGTGATAACGACCGATCAACAGCTTGGGGTCTTACTTCAAAAATGCAGTGTCGATGCAAAATCGTTTGTAACAATGGCGGACACAGTCGCATTTTCTGGAACACGCCTGATTATGTGCTGGTAATTAATTGCATTTGCATGATAGTCTCACGCTCATCAACTGCCTACCTGAGAAGGTAAAGTTTGGATTTTGATTCTATTGATAAGTTAGGTTATGTACAGCGCCGTTTTCTAATCAACTATCATCCTTTTCACAGGTCAAAAATCTCAAAAAACCAGCAGCATTCCATTTCCAGCCTAAAACTCAAACTCATCCGTTTATTGAAATACACTGACTACTTAAACATCGCTGACAATAAATTAGTGAACATTAAGTGGTACGCTAATAAATAAGGGTGGAAGGCCGCCTTGCAAAACCTTCTTCCTTTAGTATTAGGGATCAGGCACATAACCAATTCTAATGAGTTAACACATGTTTTCCTTTCAATATTCTCTTCATTATAATCCTTCTTCCATTCGGAGTAGACATTCTTGTCTTCCATCCATGCTTTCTGACTCTCTTAACCTCTCCTGGCCTTGGAAAATGATTTCTGATGACCGTTCGCGCGGTTATGTTGAATATTGGGAGAACTGATAGTGCTGCACCCGAAACCGAGAATGCACTACAAAACAAACAAATTGAAATGGTAAACAGAACTCGTCACATAATTTGCCATTTGTTGCTCGTAAGTTTAACATTGATGAAATTATATAAGATACCTGAAGGTAGCCAAGCAGCTCCGAATGGCTTGCATGATTTCTTAGCCACACCACGCTCTCCACAGATGCTTGAAGAATCGTTCAAAGGTCTATAACACAAATGGATAATTAACAAATTAACAACAAACCGCCATTGCTCACAAGAATCCAATAATGCCAGGCGCCGAATAGTCCGTTAATTATAAATTATAAAATATAAACCCAAGGTTCTTAATTATGTAACACGTAAATGCAATCAGAAAGAAAGATGCTTACTGTTCAGTTTACGACAGATTGTCAAGTATCGCTTAATTGACTGCAGCCAGAGTAGTCCAATTCCAATACCGAATCACTCAATTAATTTTACACACACACATTTTAGCTGCGAAGCGTCAGAATAATATTATTACGAACTCAAACATTACGCACTTTCGTTATTTGAATCTCGCGTTCTCGTGCAATTTGTATATTTGCTTTAAGTACAACGCTTGTATGGCACGTGAGAGGGACAAATCCAATTATTTTAAGATCCCATATGCTGTCAGCAGCACGCTTCCAAAACCAAATAGCCATAGCGTCGACGGCTTTAGAATTTTGCAACGACAATGTGACGCATTCGTGACTAAGATTTAATACGTTCGTATTTGAAACCCATGCTTCGTTGCTGCGTAATTATATTGCAATTGTGATTGAATGAAACGAATACCTGATAAGACATCTTTGGTCAAGAAGTTAACCAGGCGAAGATTCGGAAGTTCAGAAGGTTACTGTTCCGCTAATCATCAGCTGATTGTTGACTGCAACGTGAAAAGGTGACAATTCGAGTTGTAACTGAAAAGCTGGGTCGTATATAGTGGCAATCAAGTTAAAATATTGACGCATTTGATGAACTGATCTAGAATAAGATTCAACTAATGAGCGACGGAATCAAAGTGCATATGCTGGAGATTGCAGATTTCATTAGGACTTCATTTACTATTACTCTGGAGCCAAGGACACAGTGAGAGTGACGAAGTGCGGAGTGTCGACGCGACCATGAATTTTTACAAAGAATATGACGAAGCGGAAGCCAAACTGGAGAGACATACCCGACGTAGCATCCCGGTGACAAGACCCATTGCCTCAGTTCCAGTAGCGCTTCCACAAAGTAAGTTAACTTCGCTAACTGTCAGCATCTCTGATAAATTGTAATCATTTGAGCCTGGTTACATTAGTTATGGTTAAAACTGGTACAGAATCCTACCTTAAACTGACGGAGCCTGCAAAAGTCAGAACGTTTGGGAGGACTGCCCCGACTGGGCAAAAAATGGTTCCAGAACATTCTTACCAGATATGTAGACTGGTCCTGAATCAAAATATCATGCTTTTGCAGGTTCGAAAGGATCTTTTAAAAAATTGGAGTGATCATTTTTGCTGGAGTGTAGTTGATTCATATTTTTCGGAGCATGGAGTTGTGCAGCAGCAAGTGGACTCTTACAACGGATTCCTGAGTTCGGGACTGTCCAAAATCATTAAGGAATTGCCTCCAATTGGGATCAAGTCGGGCGAGGTTCGCTAGGCATCTCCCTACAGGATAGACTTATGAGATATATTAAATATACCGCTTCTTTTATTGTCTAGTGTGGTTACGAAATTCGCTTTTGTGGTGAGGGCCTGGTTGTTACTCCGCCTGAATTTATGGAACCAGATGGAAATATCACAAAGTTAAACCCAAATCTGGCAAGGCTTCGGAATCTGACGTATGCATCCAGTGTCCACTGCCCCGTAGAAATATTACGAAAAGAAGAAGGCAAAGTAGTAGAAAGGCTAGAAAAAGATAGTCAAAAAATGAGATTGATAGCAAGAATTCCTGTTATGGTCAAGTCAAATTGTTGCCCACTAAAACGGAAGACAGATAAAGAGCTTCAAGATCTCTATGAGTGCCCTTTAGATCCTGGGGGTTACTTCATTATAAACGGAAAAGAGCGGGTAAGTTCCTATACATGACAATGGAAACTACGTTAAGATGCCGCAATATATTGCTCGAATTTATTGTCTACAGGTTATAGTGGCGCAAGAAAGGGCAGCCAACAACACTACCTTTGTCTTTCCGAGACATTGCGATTCTAAAAATATTTTGGAATGTGAAATTCGATCGACTGTGGAAAATTCTTCCGCCTCGGCACACGCTTTTTGGGTTGTCCTTGTGCAACCAAAACGAAGACCACGCATAAATAAAAAGAAGCCACAGAGTTGGCAAAATGCGGGAGACCATCCATTAATCAAGGCAAAATTTCCGTCATTTAAGATTCCCGTTGACATCAGGATATTGTTTCAAGCTCTGGGGATGGAGGATGATCATGAAATTATTGAAAACATAGTCTCCTTGGACTCAACTCCTAAGAGCCAGAAAGAATACAGCGCCCTTGGTCCGATTCTGAAGAGAAGTTTTGAGATCCCCAGAATGACTTCTCCGTTTGAAGCAAGAAGTTACTTGAGTAAGTGCATAATATGTCCTTCTGTATTTTTAAATCCAATTAAAATACTTGCTCTGCTCATTAAACAGAGAAATTCATCAAAGCTGATATAAGTGAAAAAGAACATGAAATGTTAGAATTTATTGAAAATGTTCTCACGAAAGAGTTTCTTCCCCATCTGGGAACAAATCTGGAAGACTGCAGGAAAAAGGGGTTCTTCCTGTGCCACATGATCCGGAAGTTACTTATGGTTCACATGAAATTTTGGCCTTTCGATGACCGTGACCATTTACAGAACAAGAGATATTTGTTTGCAGGACCAATGATTGCCAGTTTACTCTACAGGTAATGTCAATGTGTATACGAAGAATGAGAAGATGTTTATGCAGTCGACAGTACACCACTGACCACTCTAAATTGCAGAGGTCTTCGGATGATGCAATCTGATGTCAAGAAATATCTTGAAAATCCAAGATTACAGAATAAAAAATTCATGGACTTGGTTGATCTGGCTATTCATCCAATGACTGCGACAAAGTTCATGAATCATTGCCTTGCGACTGGCATTTGGGGTGACACCAGAAAGCTAGGTAGTCGACACTACAAGTCTGTATCACAGGTACGGAATTTATGATTTATGAAGCAAACCAAGTCAGTTATATACAGTTGAACATACTTCTGTTGTTGGCAAAAATGAATTCATACGACAGGAACTGAATCGCTTCACTTATGCTGCTTTGGTCTCGAATATGAGAAGAATCAGCAGTCCCGAGGACAAGTTGCATCTCATGATTAAACCTCGACTTCTGCACAATACATATTTCGGCGTTCTGTGCCCTTGCGAGACGCCAGAAGGCAAAAGTGTTGGGCTTGTCAAAAATCTGGCTTTGCAAGCACTGGTGACAGTCGGAGTGGACCCACAGACAGTCAAGAAGTATTTACTCGAGCAATGCGGAGTTCAGGAACTATTGGCTTCAATCAATGCGAGGACAAAATCAGCTAAGCCCAAAGAGAGGACGACTACCCAGCCCGAAGCGACGGTCACGTTGAGATATGGGAGACCAAGATACAGAAATCAGCCTGCTGTAACTGCTGGGGCTCCTCAACCTGAACCCATACCACCAAAGCCCATAGAAGACTTGCTAATAAGGTTCGGCAATCGATTGGAGATTCACGTCTGACGAGCTGATTTAATAGAGGAACTGATCTTTTAATGAAATTTTCTTGAATTCCAATTTCAACAGACTGACGAAAGTCTTTGTGAATGGTGACTGGATTGGTTATCACAAAAATCCGTTAGATCTAATGAAACGGTTAAGAGGAGAGCGCAAGTCAGGAAGCAGAATAATACCTTACGAAGCCTCACTCGCATGGGATCCAGTGTTACAAGAAATTGACATTAGAGTTGATGCCGGCCGTCTCACTAGGCCTCTAATGGTCGTTGAAAATAACAAACTCAAGATTACGCTCAAGCATATTGCAAAGCTAAATCAAGAGAAGGACTATCGGTATAAAGATGCATTTATTAATGAGGTCGTAATATCTCGAGTCGTCACGAATATTTTGAAATGTAAATTGATCTCAGGTGGAAAGACATGCTTCAAGATGGATTACTCGAAATGGTCGACGTTCGTGAATCTGAAACTGCACTTATCGCGATGTTCCCCGAAAAACTGAAGGAGAAAGTTTATGGGTACAGTGTGAGATATACTCACATGGAAATTCATCCGTCCATGGTACTTGGCGTGTGTGCATCTGTCATTCCGTTCAGCAATCACAACCAATCGCCACGGAATGTTTATCAGGTGTGTGTGGAATGGGATGCACATTTTAATCCATTCTTTCATTCTGAAAATTCCGTAAAAATATTAACTAGCTTTAAACTAAAATTTGTCCAGAGCGGAATTGCGAAACAATCAATGGGCTTATACGCGACCAATTACAATTCCCGAATGGACACGGGATCGCATGTCTTGTTTTATCCCCAAGTTCAGTTGATGAATACTAGATGCTCCCAGTATACACGAATCAATGAGCTGCCTGCAGGAATCAATTGCATTGTAGCCATTGCTACTTATGGTGGATACAATCAAGAAGACTCCCTGATTCTTAACCAGTCTGCTATTGACCGAGGTCTCTTTAGATCGATGCACTACCAAACATATCAAGACAAAGCTGAAAGAAATACTGGCAAGAGTGACCAGGTACGTCAATATCAGCGAGTCATTGATAGTGTTATATACAGTTCTAGTTGTCGAGGATGTTGCTTGTTCTTTTAGGATGAAGAATTCCGGAAGCCTTCACTGGACAAGACCACTGACCTGCGATTGAGTTCTGGATTTAACTCAGCCGAAAAGATGATAAACTATTCCCAACTCGATCAGGATGGTGTCGTGCCGCCAGGATTAATTTTGAAACATGATGATTGCATAATAGGTAATCCAGACACTGTTTAATCTGAGGTTAGCATATCGTAATAAAATTCTGTAAATCGTAGGAAAAGCTGTCAAGCTTCAAAAAGTAGTTTTGGAAAGTCAGCTTGCTGATTTGACTCTGAAGAAGGGAAAGAATAGCCGTAAAGAAAATGCCAAAGCAAAAGGACTACTGAAAACTCACAGAGACGCCTCGACGTTCTTAAAGAAAGGCAGTTCTGACGGCATTGTTATGCCACGCTTTTCTCAAAGCAAACTGAAGAATTTGTCAGATCATGCATTAACTATTTCGGACAAAGCGCTGATAACTACCGCATCAGATGGACAGAAATTGGTGAAAGTAAGAGTTAGGAAGATGATGCGTCCTCAAGTGGGTGATAAGTTCGCTTCTTTGCATGGACAAAAGGGCGTATGTGGAATGGTCTACAGGGAAGAGGTATCTATTTTTGTTAATTGAAATTCAAACATCGAAACATCCTGTCAATCCGGTCCTGGATTGTCTAGTCAATGGATTACTTGATTGATTTGGTTATTTTACCAGGATCTGATTTTTACAAAACAAGGGATAGTTCCAGATGTAACCATAAATCCACATGGTATGCCAAGCCGTATGACTATTGGTCAGATGTACGAAGCAGTGTACGGTAAAGCGGCGTGCCTGACGGGTGAGCTGTATGATGCAACAGCATTTAATCAAAGGGACCTCAATAGGATGTGCAAGATTCTCAAAGATAATGGCTTTGAAAAGACCGGATTAGAAGTTATGTACTGTGGTCAAACAGGGCGCAAGCAAAACATGCAGATATTTATCGGCCCCACCTACTATCAGGTACTTTGAATGACTAATTGAATGCGGCTTTCTTAATTGCTTTTACTGATGACATCTCTTTCCGTTCGCGGCAAAGAGGCTAAAGCATTTGGTGGATGACAAGATTCATTCTCGGGGACGTGGATCTGTTAATATTTTAACCCGGCAACCTGTACAAGGGTTCGCAAGGTAAGCGAGGAATTCTTTTAGAAAGGGCAATTCTTAGAGTTAATATTAAAATATTAATTAAAGGGAAGGTGGATTGAGGTTTGGAGAAATGGAACGTGATTGTGTAGTATCACACGGAACAGCTCTCTTTTTAATGGAACGGCTGCTTGGAGTAAGAGGATCAGTGTGGCATCATCTTGGAGTGTTCATTTCATTCTTCTTTCTGTTAGGTGTCTGATTCATACAACATGCCCATATGCGATAGCTGTGGATACATGATCTCACTAAGCCCGGTCCATAGCCCGGCAATTCCATATTTCAAGTGCCGTAGATGCCCAATGCACAGAAACGCTATTGAGGTGAGTTGCATATGATGCTTGTCACACTTAAGGCAATTACTGATAGCTGATACCAAAAATATTAACTGTTTTCAGGGAACCAGCAAGATTCAGCTGCCATATGCCTGTAAGCTGCTCTTTCAAGAATTGATGAGCATGAACGTTTCGGTGAAGATCGTACCAGACAAGGACACGTTTGGCAAGAGAATACGTTCAAGACATGTCGACGACGTTCCATTCCCTCTTGTCGATTCTGATGATTTCTTAGAACCAAGAATTGGGACAGAACTGGACGCTGAAAGTGCAAGCAAATTGAAGACAAAATGCGGACGTGCTCGCAAGACACAATCGCATTCAAAGGATGACGAGTCAGGTGACGATTCTGAAGACACTGAAGGCAATGATGAAGGTGACGACAATGATAAATTGTCAGGATCTGGTGACGAAGGCGACATTTTAGATAACGACTATGACATGTTGGCTGAGTCTGGTAGTGACGAAGATTAACAGCGGGTATCTCCGTATTAGGTTAAGTTCTGGTTTTTCAAAGTTGTTAAGTTACAAACGTGACTGAACTTCTACTTGATTACGGTTAATAAAAGTATAAATGTTACAAACATCGGCGTTGTTGGTCTGTCTCATAATGAACATAGGCCACACAACACACAAGCAGCGCAAGCATCCCCACTTCCAAGCATAAAATTTTTGCATCCGTCTCAATTTGTGCTTTAAGAGGAGCATTTGGTGGAGAGATTTAAATGTACCAAAACGCTTGAACATCAATGAGTCTGAATATTTGGGAATCTAGAACTTCTAGTACACTAGTAAATTAAGCAAAATAAGGATTCAGACAGAATAATAAATTAAAGAGTCGACGGAGGCATTGAAATGTCTTCTACGAGCACTCCATAATCAAAGTAATTGTTCAGGCTTTGCAAAGTATTCGTGTGAAACAAGGTACGACCATTAACTTCACTGCTAAGTTGGGTTGGGAATTTCGAGACGTTTGGCCGCTAATCAACATGACTACAGAAGTAGAAAAGCTAGAGTATCTATCCCTTGTGTCCAAAGTTTGCACGGAACTGGAAAATCACTTGGGGCTGAATGATAAGGATTTGGGTAAGTCAACTACGCATTATCAAAAATTATAGTTGAGCGCAAGAATTTGGAAAGTTTAATATTTTGTTTTTACAGCGGAATTCATCATTGCCCTCGCTGACGAAAACAGCACATTTGAGGGGTTTCGTGTGGCTCTTGAGAGGAATGGGGCAGAGTTCACGGTAAGTCAGATCTTGACATCTTATAATTGATTACCAAAATTAACAATGATATCTGCCGTCTAATATTCACGCAGGATTCGCTGACTGCAAACTTGTATAGGCTTATTCGTCACATGAGAGCTCAAAGTGTAAAAAAATATGCAAAACCCAATGTCGCAACCACTGCCACTGTATCCGCTACTGACTTCACAGTGGAAGCCAAGAAAGAGGAACTGGCTAAGAAATTCCCTGGGTTGGCAATTCCTGATGATCCTTCTGTGCGCTCCATGTAAGGATTTAAATACCTTGGGACTAGAATTTAGTGCTGCCTAGATTCCATTTATTTACTGGGTGTTATTCTGTAATTTATAAACAGGCTCAAGTCAGAAATTCAGTCAAAAATTAAAGCCGACGAAGAGGCAAAGAAGGAAGGCGCGGTGATCGAGGACATGATGGCCACTCTAGAATCATTGGCACCATCAAATGTTGCTGTTAAGGTCAAAGACGAAGATCCGAAAAAACGTCGTGATCGCAGTAGGAGCGCCGACAGAAGTAAACGCCATCGAAGATCTCGCTCGAGGTCTGGAGACAGGAAACGTAGTCGACGTTCAAGGAGTAGAAGCAGAAGCTACGAAAAGGAAAAGACTAACCGTCGTGGCAGGAGCCGCAGCCGCGACAGGGATAGAAGAAGAGGACGCAGATCCAGATCCGGTTCGAGACACTCTCGTTCGCCTCGGCGTGACAATCGAGAAAAAGTGAAAGAATACATGAAGCAGGAAAAACCGTACCTAAGTGACAAGTTACCTCCTGCGGAACCAGAAGTTGGAAAAGTAAGCCGAGTTAATGCAAATATTTCATGTGATCTAGTGTTTTACGAAAAGGTAGATACACCGTTTGTTTGAACAGATTTACAATGGCCGGGTATCCTCGATAGTAGCTTTTGGATGTTTCGTGCAACTGGAAGGCTTGAGAAAAAGATGGGAAGGGCTCTGTCACATATCACAGCTGAGAAGGGAGGGACGAGTGAATGCTGTCTCAGATGTCGTCCAAAGAGGCCAGCCAGTTAAGGTCAAAGTAATATCATTCACCGGACAGAAGATCAGCTTGACTATTAAAGATGTTGATCAAGACACTGGAGAAGATTTGAATCCAACCATAAACACTCAAAATCCAATGTAAGTTTTACTTTAATTTCGAGTTTAAATTTCAGAAAGTTTAAATTTGACCATAATCGTAACGCTGAACTCTTGAATATTTCAGTAAACGAGAGGACGAGGTAAATGAAATGAGGAATCCAGACAGGCCATTGACTGGGAGAAATACTTTTCTACCCACTGTTAACGAAGACGACGGTAGGCAGAAAACGAATAAAATTACCTCACCCGAACGATGGGAAATAAAGCAAATGATAGCCGCCGGGTCCTTAGACAAGCGCACACTCGCCGATATTGATGACGAGGTAAGCAAGATGTAGTGCACATATTAAAATCTTCTAACAATTGTATAATACAAATGAATGAAATTTAAAACAGCTGCATATTTTGAACGACAACGATGACGACGAGGAAGATATTGAAGTAGAGCTTAAGGAAGAAGAACCGGCGTTTCTTCGAGGAGTGGGCGGCGGTCGTCTCCTCCATGATTTATCTCCTGTTCGCATAATTAAGAATCCCGATGGGTCATTGGCACAGGCAGCAATGATGCAAAGTGCCTTGTCTAAGGAAAGGAGAGAAGTCAAAATGGCACAACGAGATGAAGCTGAGGGAGGTAGCCGCAGTAACGGTCCAAATCGTACAAATTGGAACGATCCGATGGCAATTGGTATGCACCTAGTAATAACTGTGATTTGTAGTTTAAAGAAGTAATGAAGTTACATAAATCTGAACATGATTTTTTTCCACAGAACCTGACTCAGAGAGTGCGTCGTCCCGCGGAGTCGGTTTACCAGTAAACGCCACAATTGAATTGCCGGAGTGGAAAAAACATATAATAGGTGGGAAGAAGACGTCTTACGGCAAAAAGACATCAATGACTATCATTGAGCAACGGAAGTCACTTCCAATTTATAAGCTCAAGGATGAACTCGTCAAGGTAAGTCGCCATTGATTATCAAAAGCTGGAAGTACATAACATATGCTAATCTGTGCATAATTAATCAACGTTTTATAGGCAGTGTCCGATAATCAAATCCTAATTGTTATTGGTGAGACCGGATCCGGAAAAACTACACAGATCACTCAGTACTTGGCAGAAGCAGGATTTACAACCAGAGGAAAAATCGGCTGCACACAGCCCAGAAGAGTTGCTGCTATGTCAGTCGCGAAGAGAGTTTCGGAAGAGTACGGTTGTCGGTTAGGACAGGAAGTCGGATACACAATTCGTTTTGAGGATTGTACGTCGCAAGAAACATTGATAAAGTAAGTCTAGACACACAGTCTAAACCACAGCACTCTCGAAAGCATTCCTGCCTAATACACTTTTTGAATTCTAGATACATGACTGACGGTATGCTTCTCCGTGAGTGTTTACTGGATTCAGATTTGAAGCAGTATTCAGTCATCATGTTGGATGAAGCTCATGAAAGAACGATTCACACTGATGTTTTATTTGGTAAGTTGAAATTCGGTTTGCATAAAACTCACCCGTAAACCGCACGTTCATAAATCTTAAACCTTTTTATTTTTTTTTCAGGTCTGCTAAAGAAAACCGTTGGGAAGAGACCAGAACTTAAGTTGATAGTGACATCAGCAACCTTGGACGCTGTAAAATTTTCTCAGTACTTTTATGCCGCGCCCATTTTTACTATTCCTGGGAGAACATTTCCAGTCGAAATTTTGTACACCAAAGAGCCTGAAACCGATTATTTGGATGCTTCATTAATAACTGTGATGCAAATTCATCTGAATGAACCTCCCGGTAAGTCGTGGTTTAAGTAGAGACGTGTTTGTTCCCTTTCGTTCATAACTGCATCAAAAATTTCATTCTCAGGCGACATTTTGTTGTTCCTAACTGGCCAAGAAGAAATCGACACAGCTTGCGAAGTCCTGTTCGAAAGAATGAAGTCTCTTGGGCCAGATGTTCCAGAACTTATAATTCTTCCTGTGTACTCAGCTTTGCCATCGGAAATGCAAACAAGAATTTTTGACCCGGCTCCACCTGGGTCGAGAAAAGTATGTTCTTTACATTATCTAATTTTCATTCCAATGTTCACGAATTTCACGTGACATGTTTGGTTTGACAGGTTGTTATTGCTACAAATATTGCTGAAACGTCTCTAACAATAGATGGAATATTTTACGTCGTGGATCCAGGCTTCGTGAAACAAAAGGTTTACAGTTCAAAGACAGGCATGGATTCACTGGTGGTGACGCCTATTTCTCAGGCGCAAGCAAAGCAGCGAGCTGGACGTGCTGGTAGAACGGGCCCGGGCAAAACGTACCGTTTGTACACGGAAAGAGCATATCGAGATGAAATGTTGCCAACACCAGTGCCTGAAATCCAGAGAACAAACCTTGCTACCACTGTTATCCAACTCAAAGCAATGGGAATCAACGATTTACTTCATTTTGACTTCATGGATTCTCCTCCTGTGGAAGCGTTAGTCATGGCGCTAGAACAGTTGCACTCATTATCCGCTTTGGATGATGAAGGCTTACTGACAAGACTTGGTCGTCGAATGGCCGAGTTTCCTTTAGAACCACCTCTATCCAAAGTTGTCATCATGTCTGTACAGCTCGGATGCTCCGAAGAAATATTAACTATTGTGTCAATGCTTTCGGTGCAAAATGTGTTTTACCGACCGAAAGATAAGCAGCAATTGGCTGATCAACGAAAGGCGAAATTCCATCAAGTGGAAGGTGATCATTTGACTCTCCTCACTGTTTACAATGCTTGGAAAAACAATAAGTTTGCACCAGCTTGGTGTTATGAGAATTTCATTCAAGTCAGAACATTAAAACGGGCGCAAGATGTGCGAAAGCAGTTGTTGGGGATTATGGACAGGTTCGTTATTATGAAAGAGTGTAAATCTTAAGTCAGTATTAAAACTTTGAGTCTAATTTCACTGCTTTTTTAAACAGACATAAACTCGATGTTGTTTCCTGTGGAAAGTCCAGTGCACGGGTTCAGCAAGCGATTTGTTCCGGCTTCTTCCGAAACGCTGCGAAAAAGGATCCGCAAGAGGGCTACCGAACCCTCGTCGATTCTCAGGTGGTTTACATCCACCCGTCGAGTGCGATATTTAATCGCCAACCAGAGTGGGTAGTTTATCATGAACTAGTTCAGACAACAAAAGAGTACATGCGAGAAGTGACAACTATAGATCCGAAGTGGCTGGTAGAATATGCACCTGCGTTTTTCAGATTTTCTGACCCAACCAAGCTATCTAAATTCAAAAAGAATCAGAGGCTAGAGCCATTATACAATAAGTACGAAGAACCAAATTCGTGGAGAATTTCTCGAGTTCGTAAACGTAGGAATTAAGTGTTTAATTGATGAACTTTTACTTAGCATTGTTACTCTATGTTTTTAAAATTTAGAATGACCTGTTTAATGTACCAATAATGTTGCAGTTAATACGGAATAAAAACTTTTATATTTTATTAAGCTTGCTGAGACTCTTATCCTAAGTACTACACAACATTAACCAGATCATCCAGATTAGAACAGAGGCACCGGAGGCTATATTTTTGGCGTCTAATTGAGAAAGTGGATGTAGGAATCGAATCTGGTCGAAACCTGACTGATGCAACGTGTAATCCTTGCCTTCATATTTATGCGCGATTTCACTTGCGTGCGGTTTCATCATCGCGATTCACTCGACTCGGCTCTTGGACTTGGAACAAGTGCCCAAGCATTTCAGAAATTAGTTACCGTGCACAGAATTTTAGTATCACAATCGCAATTTGCGGCTCAGGGGAGTAAAAACTGTGTTCCGTCATTTTCCCGAAGAAATACATTTCCGACCATCCTACAATCTCTTCTGTGCTCTTCCTGCCTTGTCTTTAGAATTACAAGATGGCCGGAAGTGGAGGCAAGGGTGACTCCAACGATGCAATGGTAGTTCATGTATGGAAATCAGGTAATTATTATTAAACTTGAAGGCGGAAGATATCCGTTGGCTTCTTGAGCTTCCTGGAGTCCCAGCTCCAAGGTCTGGCCAATGCATTATCAAAAGAGACTAAATTACAACTCCATGTATCTCCTTGTTTCTTTTATCTTCTACCGTTCCTGCAAAAACAGGCTGGGGATTGCCATCAATTGATTCTGAGTGTCTTCAGATACTGGTGAGTATCGAACACCCATGAGGTTAGTTCTCAAGAGGTTTTTTAAAAAGAAGTTCTTGATTGCATTTGGCGCAGGCCTGTGTGAAGTTCGCCTCATCCGTCCCAATTAGGGTTGTGGAGTGTGAAAACCCAGGAAAATCACCAACTGGGATAATTCCGTTCTTCACGCACCAATCAAAGGTTCTCTCATCAGCGGACGAAATTGTGTCCTACTTAAGGGAACAGGTACGTGGAATGTTCTAAGGCCTACGGGCAAGGCAGCATGTCAGGCATAAGTTACTCCTTCTTATTTGATGTAAAAGTAATCAATAATCAAAAACGTTTTTTAGGGCTATGGTTGTGATTTTGGATTAACTAGTAAACAGTGTGCCGAAGTTGTCGCATTCACACATTTAATTAATGATGCCTTGAAACCTGCCTTAATATATTTCAAGTATGTCCAATCTCTCAAGTCTCAAGTAAATGAAGTTCCTGTCGTTAAGTCGTTATATTTTTGCTCGTATTTTCATCAGCTGGATGCACATGGGCAATTTCGATGAAACGATTCGCATATGCTACGGTGAGCGTCTGCCGTGGTTGTACAAGATGTGGTATCCATTCTGGAGAGTCAGACGTCGGGCCCTCAACTTTATGCTTGTCACATTTCCTGAGTACGAATTCCAAATGGAATCATGCGAGCCTTACGTCATGCAGAAAGCGACTGACTGTATCAAAGTTCTTTCGGATAAACTTGGGACAAATGACTACTTCATGCTGCCAATTAAACCGACGTCAATTGATGCGCTTATATATTCCTACCTCGCACCGCTGCTCAAGATTCCATTGGTCCACTGCCCGCTCAAGGAAGTCATACGTGCAACGCCAAACCTGGAAAGATACGTTGCTAGAATCACTCATCATTACTTTATGAAAAGTAAGATCATAGAAGATCTTCCAACGAATATTGAGTCTGAATCTAATTTATTTATTTCTAATCTAAATCCCGTATTAACAGCGCGTGGAGGAACGGGTGACGATGCGAATTGGCAAGCAAGCAATTTATCTCAAACAAACTATGGGAAAGATGGACACCCAACAAAGCAGCCAGTAGTCAGCTCAACCACGGACTCGTCGTCACAGTTTTCGTTAAACCAGAAAATTCTCACGTTTGTTGTACTCGCAACGGCCATGCTCACGTATGCTTTTAAACATCGAATGATAAAACTTCCTGCCCTGAAAGGACGACGTGACGCTTATTACGATGATATTGACGAGGCTGAAGACGAGAATGAAGAGTTCTGGGATGAATAGTTTAAAGCGGTTGTCCTCATTTCTAATGAATTTCATGTCATGTAGAATGTTTCTAATCAAAGAACTAGTTGAAATTATATCCTGAGTTTCTACTTCTGCAAGATAAATAAAACCTGGAACATTGAGGTGCATTAAACGTTAATTGAGTTTTCTCCACAATTCTTGAGATTTTAATCGCTGCGGTCCTGCAAAGTGCAGACAAGCACGGTGGCAGTGAAATGTGGTGAATGTAAAAGCGTGGATAAATACGGCGTCAGATCATACGTGTGATTCATTTCAAATTCAAGTGTTTTTGCTCCACGTACGAATATTTATTCCCGTCATAAAACTGAGAAATCAATATCATTTATTTGCCGTGCATTCATTAATTACCCTGAATTAATTATTACAAGGAAGGGTCTGGGCAAATGTTAAGATAACGAATCAGTGGCACCAGCACGAAATTAAGATGATCACACTGTGGAATTTGTTCGAGGCTGCACTTTTGTGCGTCAATGCAATTTGTGTCTTAAATGAAGAACGATTCCTGTCTAAATGTAAGTCGCTAATTCCTGGCTTCTTAACTCAAGCATTGAGAGTGGGTTCATTTTAATTTGTTATGAGTAATTTTAGTTGGGTGGGGCCTGGGGCCGCAAATCGAAGCCTTCGGCGAGAGTCCTGACCAATACACATCAACCAAAACGCAAATTCTACATCTGATACGCTCGATTAGGACAGTTATGAAATGTAAGTTAACACAGGAGCCGTGGCAAGTCTTTAACTTCATAAGGACAAAGAAGTGAACAATGGATGAGTTATCTGTAATCTAATACTCTTTTTCTTGCAGTTCCGCTAATCTTCCTGAATGCATTGGTAATCATCTTTAAATTAGTGGCCGGATAGATCACCGATCAATTTTCTAACTTTTTAATAGTAAATTCCTCTGCGCAACATAAATATGAATACAAGCATTAATAAATTAAGAACTTGTAATTGGGGCTTTAGCCAATTTTCATACTCGTTCATCCGTGGTGTCGTAGCCAGTACCTTCAGAGCCACAATTTTCTTCATTTAAATTAGCTACATGTCAATCTGGCGTATTCAACTGGGGCGTTTGCATTCACCGTCGTCAATTGATGATTGATGCGAACAATGTCACGAACGGCTTTTCTACCTTTCGCTCGTGATGCTCCCTTTTTTCGTCATCATTCTGTCAATTAAGCCGGCTTCAATCGTTAATTCCAGCATTTTTTATTCAAGTATCAATTCCCGTTCCAGTGTGGGTCTGACCTTTTAGTTGACATTTGCGGGAAGCAAGTTGATAATTGACATCGACATCAACAATCTTCTGATGACGTTATAGATCAGCTTGGTAATGATGATGACATGAACGAATGGGAAAGATGAGATGAGGTATTTTTTCCGGATGCAGGCATCCCGCAAAGCGGTGAATATGAGCGTCGCTTGTTAGTGATCCGTATATGAATTTGTGTTTGAAAGCAGCAAACGGTATTATAACATAGCCGATCTGTCAAGCAGTTGAGTTCTTCAGGACGGGTTTCGCTCAGGTTAATGCTTAATTGCGTGGTTGAAAGTTATCAAATTCAGTTATAATTCTTAGAATGGAACGTGTGTCTCGATCCACGGTGAAGCAAGACAGGGAGCGATCTAAGGAAAGGTCACGATCTCGAGGAAGGGAACGGGACAGATCCCGTGATCGGCCACCAAACTCAAGACTGGCCGATAAGCGAGTGTACATCTCCAACATTCCGTACGAAACAAGATGGCAGGACGTCAAAGACTTGTTTAGGAACGAAGGTAAGCTGAGCTGAAACTATTCTGTATAAACTCTTCTCTCCACTCATTCTCGTCGAATTTCTTCGATTAAGTACGCATATACTAATTTGTTGTGTCATGACTCATATTTACTAGTTGGGGAGGTTATTTACGTGGAGCTATTCGTTGACGAGAACGATAAACCCCGTGGCTGTGGGATAATTGAACTGGAGACCAGCACACTTGCCAAAAAGGCGATTGAGAAGATGCACCGGTATGAAATCGGCGGCCGAAAAATCGTTGTGAAAGAGGTATGTTTAATAGTTCGTTTCTGACAGCACTTCTGGTTCGGATAATGGTAATGGAAGTTTTTTCTCAAGTACGGCGTTTTGATTGATCTAGGACTATGATGTTGAGAGAGATAAAACGGGACGAATTGTGAACCAAACCGGTGGTGGTGCCAGACGTGACAAGGAGAGATCAAGAGAACGCGACAGGGACCGAGATTGGGACCGAAGGCGCGATTTATCTCCTTCATCCGCATCGGGAGGAAATTCATGGAAGCGCGGAAATACATATGGACTTAGTCCCGAGTTTCTAGAATCTCTGGGCATTGATGGTCCTCTTCTCAGCAAAGTATTTGTGAGCAACGTGAGTAACAAAGTTAAGAATCTATGCCCTGGATTCAATGCTTTAAGTTTTACGACCATTTGCAATTTCTGTTATTCCAGCTGGATTTTCGAGTTGACGACAAGAAGTTAAAGGAGGTGTTTCGCCTGGCTGGCCGCGTCATGTGTGCAGAGATAAATAAGGACAAAGATGGGAAGAGTAGGGGCCATGGGACTGTCGAGTATGAACACCCTGTCGAGGCTGTCCAAAGCATCTGTAAGAAGCTACAAAAGCTGAATACTAACTATGAAAATACTAATACCAATTCAGTAATCACGTAATGTTTGCTGCCTTCAAAATAGCGATGTTCAACAATCAAGAACTGTATGATCGGCGAATGCATGTCCGCATGGATCGCCTGCCCGATCCGTTGACCGATTTGGCGAAGAATCGCCTTCCCGAAGGACTCAAAGGAATTGGAATGGGGCTCGGTATGAATGGTCAACCGCTTGTTGATGTCAGCCGTAAGTTCGAGAACGTTTATGGGAAGACAGTAACAGAACATAACACCTACCTTATTTGATCCGCGTATCAGGTAATTTGCCTTCCTCAAACAGTAATGGCAACGTTGCATCTTTGCTTGGAACTGGGTTCGCTGGACAGGCCCAAACAGCTCTCACGAACGCCATGGCCGCCGCCACTGCTGCTGCGACTGCTGCCAATCCCTTATCAGCGATGAACCTCGGTGGAATGAATGTTGGACTGGCTTCGATGTTGGGACAGCAAGGACTTGTAAGTGCTGTAACTCTATTTGTTGAACCTTCTTATCATCTTTAGCATTAGCACCAGCAAGATAGAAATAGGATGAACCATTTATATTTTAAATGCACCCACAGGATTCCTTAACCGCGGCAAACAACGCGTTTGGAAGTGGACTTTCTCTCGGAGCTCTCGGGAACCCTGCTAACCAGTTGTCCGCTCTTTCGTCACTAGCACCAGGCGGAGGTCTGGGGCTAGCAGGGCAAGCCAATGCTGTGAACAACCTTATGCAACATTCTAATGCGTCCGTTGGTAGTGGCACTGGTAGCTTAAGTGGGGTCAATATGAACCAAGGCTTCCAAAAGTAAGTCAATTTTTATTATATTGAAGTAGTAGTACTTACAGGACGAAGGTTTAGGGCTTCGCAGTTTACAGATTTTCTTTGTATTCATGCCTTCATTCGTCATTAACATTAATATTTGTTCTTAGTTCCAACCAAACGGGACAAGGACAAGGCGGTCAAGTTTACCGTGACTCCGCTGACTATGGCTATTCTACATCAGTCTATTCCACTCCAAGTTCAAATTATAACACCGCCTATCAACGGGAAAAACAGTTTGGAAATGGCGTAGGAGTTACAGGAGGAGGTGGATCAACGGGAAATGCGAATGCCTCTTCAAACACGGTTATAATTTCAAATGTAAGATATTAATGCAAATTGTAAGCATCGTAATCGTAATTAATGACATCCTAATGAGAATTTCGTGTTTAGTTACCAGCTTCTTGCACTTGGCAAGTTTTGAAGTCAAAGTTTCGTGAATGTGGAGAAGTGGTTTACGCCGAAATTCGAGATAACAAAGGGATTGTGCGATTTGCTTCCGAAAGAGATGCCGAACGTGCAGTCAGTACCCTGTCCGAACTCCGAAAGTAAGAATAAGGCGTCTATATCTTTTTGCATTTCGTAGACTTACTTGATGCATACTCATGCTTTTGAATTGATAATAACTATGCAAAACGAAAATCAATGAATTATTTTCCTTAACTAAACATTCACTCCCACCACTCGTCAACGCTATAACTCACAGAGGTGTTTGATCAATCCCGTGTTGATGGTAAGTTGATGCAATTATATTTACTGCTTGCAATTGCTTTACTGATTACTACTATCTACTAATTATACTTTTTTTTCTTTTAGGGAAGACCGTCATGGTCCGATTCCTTTGAAGGAATTTCGGGCGAGAAGAAATCTCTGTATTATGTAAAAGGTACGTAGACATTTCGCCAACAGCTTTGGTTCCTTGACGAAGTAGTACAAAATTCCTGACGTGTTCTGTCCAGTCTTTTCGAGTGGCCTGTTCTTGTCGTGTTCATTAATCCAGATGATGTTCAAATGATGACTACCGCACTTTCATTGTTATTCCAATGTCATTGATTGATTGGTCAATTTTTGATTCCATTTTGTTATAGATTCTTGTCTCCCGTTGCAAGTTCGTTTGATGTTATCATGGTTGTATCCAGATTGTCTGCTTGTTGCTCCTGCGGTTTCAAGACGGTATTAGGATAAGAGTAAGATTGAGTTCATTTCCGCGTGCTGCGATTGGGGATTGTTTGAAGATATCCATCTTATTTTAATTCCTGAATCATAAGTCCGCTGTTATGTTTGGTCTGTACATTGAATTTGCTCCTACTTAAAAAGTTCGAATTGAATTCTAACTATAGTTGTGAAATATATCGACTTACATCCTTTCAATAGTGAACAGCTTGTGTCTTTTCAAAAATCGGCTATGGAGCATTCGCATTATTGTTTCAAACTTCAAACGTAAAAGTTCAAGTATTGCCTGTTCGATCGCCCTTCATTTTGTAGAGTTTGCTGGTTTATTGATATGAAACGAAGAAGCAGCTTCATGAGGAGAAATTTTCAAATTCTACTCAAGTTGTTACAATTTTAACATAGACTAATTTTCGTATATGGGTGCTGTCTGCACCCTCGAATAAAGATTTCAATTTTACACAAGCGAGATGGGGAATAGTTTGTCTGGAGTTCTCATTGCCAACAGAACTGCTTTCACAAATTCTGAAAATGCTTCACTCAAGCCTTGATTAGGCACAAAAGTCGCAGGTTACCCAAAACGTTAATAACGAGTATGGCGGGGTCGGTTTAGTCGTTGATGGTCAATTCATTGGCATGTGGCTTACGAAGTATGATCAAGTTTGGAACATCCTGCGACGCCTGAATGCTGAATCCACTTTCTAAATGTAAGTGAGTCCGGTGATGGCGACCGAGGTGAGTTCTCTGATGAAAAGTTTCGCCCTCTATTTGTTCTACTTCTGCAATTTGTTCTCGCTGTGCGTTTTGGGTTGCGTTGTGGGATTGAATTAGGGAGAACAATTGAACTGCTTCGAGTAATGTCACTCGGGCGGGCGGCGAGGAGTGTCTTGAAGTATGAAGGCTCAAGATCGGAAAGATAAGATGATGATTGTCTTGTTCGAAATTTTTCACCTTGTAAAACTTGCTGGTTTTCTCAAAATGTCTTCAGTGAATTCAAACAGCGAAAATGAATTTTCCGAGGTTTGTAGAGAAGCGATACATATCATGGATGCAAAGCGTTTGGGGTTAGACTAGGCGGAAGTACCCCGCGCGGAGCGCGGTTGTTCAATGGCTTCATCGCTGTAACGTTGATTCAATCTCTCAGAAAGACGGCTGATTTTAGTAACTAAACGTATGATTTGGCTTCGGCAAATTGAAGTTTCCTTCTCGGTCAAACTGCCAATTCGTGCGTTTAGATGTTTCATACTTGAGATACTTGAAAGAAATGGAATAATAAATATTTTTGCTAATAAATTACTGTTTTCATTAGTTCGTGCTTAAACGCGGATCAAAGTAGCCATTAGCCTTGACATGGAGAATTTGTGCACAGAGATGCCCAAAGTGGTATGACTTTGCATAAACGTACAAACAATAACCTCACTAGCCCACTAATTTGCGATTCATTTGAAGGAACTTCACGCGCATTTAAATGGTTCCATCTCGGATGAAACTTGCCTTCAGTTACTTAGAGCAAGTCAGAAGGATGAAAAAGAAGATATAATCGTGCTTTCAAATGAGGAATGTAACTTGGAGAAGTAAGTTTTACAGACGAGTCTGGAATTTTTGAGAACTCAAGACGGATTCTCACTACTCGGTTCTATGCGTTCTTGGTTTATTTGGCAGGTGTTTCGCAAAGTTTGCCCAAATTCATAGATTGGTCAGGTCGCCAGAAATCCTCAAATGGGTAACTTCTGAAGTAATTCGCAATTTTTCTGAGGATAACGTCATTTACTTGGAGCTTCGTACAACTCCAAAAGCAGTCCACGAGATACGATCGAAGGACATATATCTTCATGCCGTTGTTCAAGGCATTGTGTAAGGATGAAAGTACTTTGAAGTCGGAAAGAATGGTAACTGATTTTCATTGGTGTATGTAGGGAAAGTCGAAAGAAGTTTCCAATTTTGGTGAAGCTTTTGATTTCTGTCGATCGGAAAATGGGAAATGATGATGGAGATGAAAATATTAGTTTGGCGGCCAAATGGGCAAAACAATATCCTGACATTATCGCTGGCATTGATTTGAGTGGAGATCCTACAAAAGGGAGTTCCGAGTGGATATTACCACTGCTGGCAAAAGCTAGATCCCTGAATTTTAAAGTTACTTGTCATTTGCCGGAGGTATTTTCCGAAATCTCATGCGTTTTGAAATGAAATGAACAAACCTGAAATATGCTGCCATGCCCAGGTAAAAAATTATGAAGAGGCCAGACAGTTCTTGGAGTTTGCTCCTGACAGAGTGGGACATGGCCTTTTTCTTCATCCTGACCATGGTGGCACGGTTGAGCTTTGGAATCTGATGAAGAGCAGCAAGATTCCAATGGGTAATTGACAAATTGTTTTAATACAAATTGAGAATAAAGTGAAAACTCATATTTTGACACTAGAAATATGCATAACGTCTAACACCGTGGCTGGAATTGCGTACGACCCTAACAATCATCATGTCGTGCACTTTGTGGAGGAAACTTTGCCTCACATTATTTGTGTAAGATCAGCAGTTACTATTACTTGTAATACTTGTAATGGTTTCTTTGTTGAAGCTATAACTCAACTATTTTGTCTTGCAGACGGACGATTGTGGCATTTTCAATACCACATTGAGCCTCGAGTACAAGAAATACTTGAAGACTGTTAAGTCGATTCACAGCCCAGCTGACCTCCGTAACGTGTGCATTGCAACAATTGATTACATTTTCGCATCGGAACAAGAGAAAGAAGAGTTGAAGGAAAAAACTAATCGGTGGTGGAACGAAAATGCTAACTGGATTGCCAAAATCGAAGTTCTTCATTTTTAAATTATGGAATTTGAGCTATGCAAACGTTTTGAATTCCTTTGGTTTTGTTTTCTTTTGATGTAATAAAAATACACTGACATTCGTTTTACGCGTGTAGTTTATTCATACTAATTTATATCACATTTTCATTTTGAGTGAATACATACAGGGTTAGGTTTCGACGAATAATGTATTTTAAATTGCGAATAGCGAGCAGTTTGCAGAATGCATATTAGATTTGGTGCGTTGAGGTTCAGTGCTCAGAGATGGTTCGAGGACGTTCACATTCGCACCAATAGATCATTCGATAGTGAAAGTCTAACAGTGTCCTACCAATAACAACATAATTGTATCTTTGTAGCTATGAAGTCACTAGAAGTTCGAAAATCCGAAGGAAGAGAGGGAAGGATTCTTCGAATTAAAGGTCGCACCGTATTTGAAGAGTCAACATTCTTAAAAAACTCAAATTGCATTCTCGATTGACTAAAATATTGAAATCATATTTCAGTCTATGGTTTCCTTACAAAAGCCTGAGTAGGTAATTAATAAATAAGTAAACTAACAGACTAAAGATGAAAAATCTTACAAATGAACGTATGCGCAAGGGCGAACATGACAAATGTTCTGGCTCTACCAAATGTACAAAACTTTCAACTAAGCAGAACTACCAGCTTGCCGAAATGAAGATTAATCCATCAATGTTTCTGAATGAAAGATTCAAGTGGAACAGGTACATTTCCCTTCATGGGAACTTTATGTTTCGACAACACGCGAGCTGCAAGGCATTTCAGTGTGAGGTAATTTAAACGTTCGGTGATCATTGGCAGATTTGAGCGAGCTGCAATGTCGTCGAAAGTTTCCTTGGCATCATTTGTCTCGTCCAGATGAGCACCACAAGAAAGAAGGACTTGAGTTAATTGTGCACTCGCTGCCGACTTTGTCTGAGCTGCAAGAAGCAATGGAGTGTTTCCAAGATCATCGCGAGCATTCACGTCAGCACCAATCTCACAGAGGAATTCGATAGTCTGAGTTAAAATCAGAAATTACACTGCGTCCAAGACATGATAAGCAAGAACAATGACCACTTTAACTTACCTTGGGACTTGGGAAAATTTTTAACGCAAATCGGCCGACGTTCGAATTCTTGACTGAGGCTATATGAACTAAAGTTAATCCACCCGTCCCTTTCGGATTCAATTTAATTAGCTCGTAAACAGTCTGGAAACAAATGTATTTAAGCCACTGATTACTGATGCATGTCTTTGACTTGTAGCTCTTCCACTGACCTTTCGAAATTTAAACTCCTCTTGCGGCGACTTCGGGACACAAAGCAAAACGGTTAGCAGTTGAAGGGTTATCACAAGCAACCTTTGAAACGACAGTAGCATTTCCCTTTGTTTTTCTGGCATGCGACATATTGAACTCTGAGAAAGTTCAACCTGCGAAATCGAAATGCATTGCTATTAACTTGTACTGAATGGCTCAACTCAATGTTTTGACATGCCTCTCGAACAGCTTTCCAAAATACTAGAAATGAATCTTCAAATTTCAGTACGGGCGTTGGATGAAACGAGGTACGCTTATCACCGATCATGAACCAGAAGAGTTCGGCGAAGGACAGAAACGAGCCTTGAGTAAGCGGGCTCAACGGTTCGTGCATTGTCTGCAAAATGCATACAAATATTACGTGAAACATAGCTGAAGAATGATTACACTGGTGACGCAATGACGTTTCTTACCTGCTGCATATTAAGTGCATACATCCACAACGCAATACAGCGATCAAATTGGCCCGAATCAGCGTAGACAGCACCGCGATATCGAATGTAGTAGGAAGTATCAGGATGGCCCGGGCCCAACACTCTTTCGCGAATCATCAATGACTATACACGACACAGGCAACAAAATAAAATTAGGAACCGAAATGTCTACAAGGAGAAAATTTGGTGTCATACCTGCATTCGCATCTCATCTGGATCCGAGATCAGTTCATCTAATTCCGCAACTGTAATCACTTCATGTCGGCCTTCGTACACTTGAGAAGTGGTGACAGGCTTTGGGTACAGTAATACTCCGTCTCGATACCTTTTCGAATGTAGAAACAAAGTGTTAATGACTTGTTTAGAGTTCACTCTTAATATCAAATGGATATTCAACATTTTTGTCATACCTCAAATTGATAGCTCGCTTCCAATATTTATGCGCTCCGAGCATGTCCTTTCTATTGTCCACAAAAGTGGCTCCAAGCAATTCAAGTGCATCAATTTTATCCTCGAACTTCACCAGAGACGGAGTCGAGAGGCAGTACTCCACTATATTTCCATGACCAGCAACTGCAGCAGCCAGTAATGGACTCATTCCATAAGAATCCTTATCAAACTTTGCTCCTCTGCTTAGAAGTAATTTCATAATTGTTAGAGCTCCGCTTTCGGCACAATCATGCAGCGCTGTGTTGGCCTTCACGCTTTTCCTGTTGATATCTGCTCCCTTGTCTATTAAATACTTGGCTATGGCATAATGGTTCTTGTAACACGATATCATGAGACAGGTGTGGCCGTGGCGATTCGCAAGTTCAATGTCTGGAAAATTGAAGAAATTGTCGTCTTTGCATTCTAAGATCTTTCCTGCATATGTAAACGAGGACTTACCAGCACCATGATGTAGTAAATACTGTACAATATCAAAATGTCCATCGTAGCAAGCGGCACGTAGCCTACATTGAGAAACATACATTTAATACGGCATTTATTCCAGTGGCAAGTCTCGCAAGGCGATGGCCCAAATTGCACTTACGGGGATGACTGGGTTTTAGTAGTTGAATTCACATTTGCTTTATTTTGAACTAAGAGACTGACTATTTTGAGGTGACCAGCCGCTGCAGCGCACCTGAAATTAATAACACAATCATATTCTTACTTCTGAATTCCAGAGTGAAAATGCCCTCCAGGGTTGTGTAACTTACCATAACGGTGGGACGCCATCAATGGTTTCGCCATCGAAAACCACTAAAAGACAAACAAATGCCTCAGTTATTTCAATTCCAATGCCCTATTAAGCATAAGCAGAAGCGCTTTAATTGTGATTAGAGCTAGAAGCTTCCAAACTGCTCATTCATTGACCTTAGCTTCAGATAATATCTTTGTTGCATGTCATTGCCATTCTTTTCCGAGGGTAATCGCTCCTGTCATTACGTTTCGTCAAAGTTCGTTAATTCTGAACCTAATGAATTTGGCAGATTAACAAGAAGTTTACTCGGAGCTTCCTGCATTTGAAAGGCAGTTCAAGTACCATAATGCAGAGGGGCACGCATCGGCTCGGTTCAATCTATCCATTTATTTTTAGTATTGAATTAATGTGTGGGAGTTCGCATACGACAGGCTCACAGAGTCTGATGAACTATGCAGAAAATGCAAAATTTTGAGAAATGCGACTTTATGACTTCGAACTTTCAGAGCATTCACACATATTTTGTATTTATTTACTCAAGCATTCGTTGACTTTATTTTCTGATCCAGGATTCATGCATACAGAATGCGCAACAGAATGGATGATGTGGGTTTAAGCGTGCAAGATTTGTTGAACCCTGAGTCGCGACAGAACCCAGCGAAGTTCTACTATATCCGCTGAAATTTCAACACGGTTCGGTACGGTACAGCACATAGCAGAACGTGGTTATGTATAACGTTTTGGGCTCTGTTCAAATTTGTGCCTATTTAATCTTAAATTTCGTCGTAATGATGCCATGTGGCACTGACTGCCAACTGCGTGCACTTACAAAAGCTCATTGAATTTCGTAGTAATTAAATGCACTTTAAGAAACACACCGCCTTTCTGCAGGTTTCAATCATTCCCTTGTAATGTTTTCGTCTTTTCTCGAAAACAATGTTAAGACTTGGCCAGGTTCCAGTCAACAAGTTTTCCAAATTCATCAGTATCTCAAGATAACCACGAGAAAAATGCCTGCTTGTGTTTACAGTTTGGAAATCCCGTACGCGTGAGCAAATTTCAGAAATGTTACTTGAAAATACGAGTAATTGCGACGAATTTGAATGTCTGGACGTCGCATATACTTTAACTATAAACAGGGTAGCCTAAAGAAAACATTGCATCAATTTTCACGGACCTTTCGTCCTCTGCAAACGGAAGCGTTCAAAATTAAATGCAACTTAATAGAGTATTGGACCTCATTTGTTTAGAATAACAGCGGCCATTAATCACAATACGCTTATACGTAATAATAATAGACTCCACCAACGAAAACTTTTGCGGGCTAACTTCCACTTTTTGCGATAGTATCAAACGGCAAACACGAAGTTACTTGCAACAAAAAATTCCAAAAAGGCATTTTCTCCTAAGTCCATGGTCATGGTCAACCTCGTTAAAAGCACATCTTACTGAACGCTTGACTCTTTGCCATTCTCAAACATCGTGTTTCTAGACTGGTACAATTGGGGAAACAAAGAGACTTGTATTGATCTTCAAAATCCACCAGAACCTTGGCCCTGTGACGCTTCCATTACACGCTCTTCAGGTTTATTTGGATTAAAAGTAGAAGGAAACAAACTGAAAGTCTATAAAAATTTATCTGAACTGAAACAGCTGGATTCATTTTCATATGTTTATGTTGACCTCGTAGGATATCAGATGAGACATGATTTATTCAAGAGAAAGCCCGACCATCCACACGCTCATATTTTTGCCAATAAATAAAATAAACTCACCGGAGCCGACGAGTTCAACATCCGCTCCACAATTTTTTATTAGATATTCCGCAACGTCGTAATGTCCATTTCTGCACGCTGCAATGAGAGGTGTTGCTCCTGAGATCTTCGTAGAAAGAAGATGGATTCTCTCTGAACGCGGACGATGCTCCAAAGCATGCTAAAACGTTGGAAAGAATACACATGATGTAATTACTTTTCCAGCAATTCAGTCTAATTTGTAATGCCATGCCTTTATTAGTGACAGTTTTCCATGAGAAGCGGCGTCATAAATTTGAAGCTCCATACTTCATTCTCTGACGCGTTGGGATGATTGATTTGATGGTACTGACATAAGTTCACTAAGTTCTGCTCATTAAAACTGTTCGGGCAACTTCAAACACTGCCTCATTCTTGTCTGACTTAACAGACTCACTTTTTGTCTGCACTTGAAACGTCAGCTAGTCGACGCACAAATTAGATTCATACTGATTTGGTAATACTTTCATTCTCCATAACTGTATTGCTTAACCAAACCGGCCTAGCATGACGTAGTGAATTCTATGAAGATATTGATTTCAGAGATTTGCAATTTGTCCACACGATATCTAGTTTCTTCTCCTCACTGTAATATAGCACTTATTCTCCTGGCGTCGTGTGTCAGCAACGTCGGACGGTGCACCAAAGAAACTGGAAAATTCGAAGTTAACTCAGCTACCACGAATTTGAGCATCTCATTTCAACCAATGGACTCGACATCTAATCCTAAACTGAGTTCGAGCTTCTCTCGCTCTCCAGGTTGTTTGCATAAATGCGTTTAAATGCGAGCTAAAGTCAACTGCTGATTTGTGATGTTTGAAGAGGTACACAGACTCTATCAGGTTGACGCCACTATCACTGTACGCACAAAGTAAATTTGCAAGTCTGTCTGAAACTCAACTGGCTGAGCAAGCGTCCTGAGTTTTCTCAACTGAATTGAGTTTGAGACTTTTGGTTGAAACGGCAACGTAAATACATGTGTTTAGTGTTATGTCGTCAGCCGTGGACGTGCCATGTACGGTTTACGTAATATCAGTGAGGTTTAATTGCTGAGGTCGAGTTTCGTATCAGCACATCACCACTGACCATTGACCATACAGCTCATGTACACGTGTACAGAGCAGGACACTGCGATTTGTACAATTTAGCACCATTAACTTCTGTTAGCAATGTTTCAATGTCTCGGTATTTAGTAGTGAAAATCACTTTGCAATACTAGTCACTAGTAGAATGATTCGTTGCTGAAACTGCACCAGAGATAATCAATCATCACAACCACAAAATAATCCAACCTTCTGGAAGACTTCCTGTCATTAAGTGAAAAAAAGAAGGGCAACAGGAACGGCGATCGCCACAATGAATGAAATCTCTTTGTTTCGTGTTTACTAGTGTTCCCTTCGGTTGATTGAGAGCTGTGTTGAGTCGAATCGAGAAGAGTCGGGATTCACGATTAATTGACCGGCCGTCGAAGATACCACTCGGTTCCAAAATCACAACTAAGTTTACTTCATTGTAGATGACGAAGCTGCATTCATTTACTTCGTAGTGCACTTGGGTCCAATTCTCACTTCATTTACATTCCTAGATAATAAAGGCACATGGTTAGTTAAAATGCAAGCGGTGATACACACTGCACGAGAGTGGGAATGGTTTCAAGTACACGGGTGATTGAGTGCGACAGACCTCTTCCCCATCGTTCGAAATAGAAGGATTATTTATACTTTATACACAATCAGATCGTGGTGTCCTTCGTACTTTTCTGCCTTTTCGACAACATTTCTTATAAATAGATATTCAACTGCATGCGTTAAATGCTATTATTACAATGGGCGAGCAGCTCTAGGTCAAGAATTATGTCTTTTCATGTTTCCACTTCCAAATAATATTACCGTCTGCACGTTGAGCAGGGTCAGGAATTGCTACCTTTTTTCCTAAACTGAAACTCATGCAGTGACTGCTGCAGTCTCGCCTGGACTTTGGTATACGCTTGACCACCGAATAACACAAACTTTCACAAAACGCTGACCAATTCAGGTTTGTGCTCCAGCGTATTTCAATTTCATTTCAATCATGCTGCAATACAATTCCTCTCAAAACTCGACACATGAGCGAAGTTACAGAGACAGAGGAAGTCTCGAGCAATTAAGCAAGTGGGAATGTCATTGGCCATTGATCTAGCGTGCATTGCTGTCACAAATTTTGTGGGTTAAAAATTGTGCAATCGTTGTTACAAAATGACAATTTGAAAGTAAAGGTTAACTCGTGATCTTTGGTTCGTATTGCCAACCATAATAATTACGGAATTGAAACAACAAGAACCAGTTTCGCTCGTTGCACATTACGCCGTGTTATCTTACTCCACAGACTCCACTGCCAATATGATAAAAGATACGTGCCACAAGCCTCCAACACTAGCAACTCTACGACCTGTAGAGTGTAGATTTGACGATTTGAGATTGCAATAAAAGTAAATCTTTGTTTATACACAGCGAAGGTGAATACTGACTGCCCCTAACTTGCACTCTCGTTAGTCATCATAACACGAAATAACATAAAATTAATGGAATAACAACACCCAAGAGCACCGGCCAGAACATTGTTTAAGCATTTCTGTGCATGACATAATTAATTACAAAATTTTTCCCAGAATCACAAATGTGTGACTTCTGGCAATTAAGCAGCCATGCATTAAGCTGCCTATCCTGTTGACCCGTATTTAATTATTGTTTTATTAAGTCAACCATAGCCTTGCTCTATTTTCCATGCTATTAGGATTAAAATTGATTCAACGTGTAAAGGGTGACTACACATAAAATACAAGTGAGCCAGAATAAGGCTTATTTATCACCGTCCCTCGTGGATAATAAAAACAGACAGGAAATCTATTCAAAAACATGAGCTAAATCCATAAAGCTTGAAGTAGTAGCAATGAGCTGTTTGAAAAATCATTAAAATGTTTTCATAAAAGGTGAGAAGTGAGCAGACATGAGGTAAAGCAAAGTGTTTTACAAATTACGGTGGCAAGTGGCAGAGAACGCAAATGCTAATAACGTAAGGAAAGGTAAGAAAATCATAACATGCGCATGCAGTGTCGTGTTTGCTTGTCCGCATTCGCACAAAAGGCAGACGCGAATTACGAACTTGGGTCTCAATTATGAGCGTGCAAAGGAACGTGAGAATGACCTTGAGCCTCAAACCAATGTATCGTGACTTTAACTAGGCATTTAACTTCAGCATTACGTTGATACCTGGATTGACTGCATGCTGCAAATGAAAAAAAATTACCCAAACCAAAAAACGTTAAAGTTTGTCTGCCTATTTTCCTTCTTTAAAGTCTTGATATTAAATTGGCAACGAGTGACAATACAACGTTGGACTGGGTGACCAGAGAGAGTTGATGACAATCATGTGGCTATTGGTGGCTAGTTGTAGGCGTCAAGGTCAGTGTAAATCCACAATGACAATTACAAGAAGCGAGAACACCATAACGAATCACGTGTAAAGTATAATACCACTTGTCCGTCTCCCTTTGCTTGTAAGTGAAGCTCAGCTGGGCTGAAAATCTTCCATCATTGAATCGCAAAATCTCTATTGATTTCTGTATTGCTGTGTTGAGTAACATTGTTGCCTAAAACGCATTGCACTTACAAAACCTGTTCGCCATGCTTGCAATCAAATTGCACAAGCCTTTTTGTGCAGACCGTCGAAAACTTTGTGTTCGTGTCTTTGTGTGGTGCGCCTCCCGAAACTGTTGAAGTAATGCTGCTTTGTTTAATAAATTGAATTCTTTACTCGATCTTACACCTTCGCAGTTTGTAGCAATAACAATGCAATTAATGCAACTGCAACAATGCGTCATGCGATCTTGCACCATTCTTCACAAGTCATGAGTTATATTCTAAACCTTAACATCAAAATAGTGAATGTCACGTTAGATTCGAGATTTTGTCAGGTCTAGTGATGCCAGAATTAAGAGAATTCGCATTTCGAAACAAATTATCACAAGACAAATGTTCCAGGACAACTATTGCAGTAAGAGTTTCCTCCAGGGGCTGGGCCCTGGTATCTAGCAGTTCAATGAAACGAAAAATCAAATGGTACATTTCTTGACAGGATCTATCGAAAACCAAACCAAGGTCCTACTCAATTTGGCCAATTAGATTATTAGCCCCAGCCCGTGATTTGATTAGCCAATTAATGTGAAAACGACTGCTTTGCCACCAAGCCGTATTTTTACATTTATGGTATTCAGCTTCTGCATTAAAATTGACTTCACAGCTCAACCAGATACATAAATTGGAAATATCATATTTTATCAAATGGAACAGAAAATCACAAGAGTTTCAGGACGTATTTTACCTGTGCTGTACCAAGTGCAGTCCCATTGTTTCGACGGGCGAAGCTGATTGAAGTAAATTAAACACAACACATCATGAAGTTACGCTGATTTGAGAAATTTGCAACGAAGTGTTCAAAATTCCGTGATGCGCAATACGGTTATTATACTGTATCACAAGCGAATTCTTCAAATTACGAGTAAAATTCTGCACAAAACCCTTCCGAAAATTAATCACAAGTAATTTGTAAAGAAAATGCAACAATCAGTGGTACAAAGTACGTAGTTTGAGTTAATTTTCCTTTGTGTGTTAACAAGAAATCGATAATCCCTGAATGAGACATGTGAATATCTTTGGCAAAACCCAAAGAGCGAATGCGAATCTTCGAGGCACATTGCTGTGTTCTTGCACAACGCCTGCATTATTGACGTAATAACATTTTTTGAAGAGAATTCGCGCAACTTCGCTCCACCATCCATGCATTGTTTTGGTTTTAAAGCCTGAAGGCTGACTGGCTGCTTGCCTGCTGCAAAGAAATTCACAAAAGGCATTATTACGGCATCTGTACTAACTCAATGCAAAAAATCGTGCCCCGTGATCCTGACGAAATCTTAAATTTTAGGGATATTTTTAAAAATTGCTTTTCCATCTGCAGGAGTTGATTCATTCATTTGATTCCAGTCACTCAATTCTGGCATCTGTAAATTTGAGCACCCAACTTTACGCTGAAGTGAGGAACTTTTTAACTAACGTGAACTGGAATTGGACGGATTAGAGAAATAATGGGAAACGAATTTCCTCAAAGGCTTGCAATGCAGGCAGTATTGAATTTTAACAAGTTGAACACATTTTAAGAGACACACTTCTATTTCAAGGTGAGAAATAAACAATTAATCGAGGGATGCTGTGCGAAATTTTATTAACCCGTCCACTAATATATGATATATCTTTCAAAAATCTAATAAATCGTTTCATTCCGCAGCTAAATGGGGTGGTCATCGCAAGAAGAAGTATGACTCATCAACGGAGTCCAACATATTTATGAGATCACCGCTTCTGTAACTGATGCCTTACTTTAGAAACTAAAACTACAAAACTAGTCTACAAACTCAAGAAAGATGTTATCAAGATCAAGAAACAAGAAGAAAGACTCGAGACTGCACAGCGACGGACTTGCGGGCAGATACGTCAAGAAAGACACACCACCCAACATAGAACGTATGATAAAGCAAAGGCCTAAATTGCCATATGGTGTTTAGCTAAAATACCATAATAATTAATTCATGCCGTGGCGTAAAGAAAGTTGTTAATACGACTTTCTCCATTGCAGTAATAAACGTATGGACGGCTGACCGAATAGCTTCTAATAAGAAATCAAAGGATAAGAAGGACAAGATTGAGAAAGATAAAGACAAATCAAAAGAGAAAACGAAGTTTCTTGCAACTTCTTCGGCTCCTCCTCCAGTTCAGAAACAGCAATTCCTGCCTATGACACGTCCGATGCTAACGAACCAAAATCAGTATGGAAAGTTCCACGTGCCAAACAATGCAACGTACATGAATGTGCCTTCTGTTGGTCAAGCGCAACTTCAACCTACTGCCTCCGTATACCCGTCGACACAAATGCAGCTGTATCAAAGTGATCAAGGCTTATCGCAACAGTACGAGAATATAAAATATGATAATCGCAGTCAAAGTCAGCAGTGGTCTAGTTCAAACGGAAACAGCAACTCAGCAATTTATAGCAACATTGGACAGCTTAAGGTGGTTCAAAGCAATCCAGAGATCGACTACAACTCCAACCAAGAAGATGACAAGTACGGTGCAGGTGCAGCTGCTAACTACGATTACCACATTTATGAAAATAGGGTGAGCACTGAGCCAGTCAAAATGAAGGAGTTCATCTTCTTGTACCGTACTGGCTCCAACAACGAAACTAAAAACAAATCATTCGGTGTATTTTTTGTCACAGAAGAATATAAGTGGATTCGAAGTAGTGCTGAGCCAAAGCAATGTTCCTACTAACTCGAATTCCTACGCCAACTTAAATGATTTAGACTTAGAAAGAAAGCTGCAGAAGGATTCCAGGACGCCAAGAAGTGAGGCTGAGTCCAAACACAGGCATTTAATTTCCAGCTCGTCCTGATACTGATTAAACTAATTTTGAATTGCTCTTGCAGGTAGAAGCTGTGAAAATCTCCCACTTCCGCCGGGATGGTCGACGGACGAGACTGTCCGTGGTCGTAAATACTACATCGACCATAATACCCAGACCACTCATTGGTCACATCCATTGGCAAAAGAGTGTTTACCAAAAGGATGGGAGCGTGTGGAATCGGCTGAAGGTGTCTACTACGTCAAGTAATTCAAGATTGAGTTGTTGTAATTGTAGCTTCAACTTTTGCTTCTAAATTACAACTTAATCATGGTTTGTATCTAGCCACATCACACAACAAGCACAATTCGAGCACCCGGCCGCTTCATTCTATTTTGCTTCCCGATTGTCCAGCATGACTGCTCAGAATAGTCTGAATTCAATGTCCTTGGCATACTACTTGGAGAGTTGTAACACAAATCAAACGCAGCCACAACATTCTAATAATCAACTGTATTATGTTGGTCATCCCAACTTTAGTTCTCGTGCAGTGCTGGTACCTGGTTTACCATTTTTAATTCAAGGTAAGTTATATTTCAAAACTGCCATGAGTTGAAAGCAATTTTTCCATCGGCACTTCCTCAAATAGATATTCCAGAATGGCTGCAAGTCTATTCTCAGGCTTCTTCACATTCGGACAGCAAGTTGAAATGGGAGTTGTTCAAATTGTCCGAACTGGATTGCTTTGATGCAATGTTAAAGAGATTATTTAGACATGAGCTGGAAAGGGTTGTTATGAGTTATGAGGTCTTCAGGTAATTGATGCATCTATTGTTACAGATGATGAGCAAATTACAATATTTACTTAATATTTTAATTACTGCGCACAGATTAGCCATAATTCATGAAATGGAGGTTCGTAAGAAGAATCCTGACATGCTGAAACAAGTGGCCTTAGCGCAAAACTTCGAAACAAAAGTCTAGAGTACTTATGATCGTTGTACGATTATTATCCTATCTTATGTCTTCTCTTCTACAATTAAGCAAACTAAATTATTTTGAACAGTGTGACTAGTTAGTGAATAAGGACGAATAAAGCGAACTTTGTGACATGCTATGCTACACTCGAGCATTCGCCTTCACTTGCATTCATGAAATTAAACTGCTATTTTACGATCATATATACTTTTTCACAATGGAATTTGTTGTTGGTTTGCTCGTCCTTCAACTCTGGGAATTGTGAAAGTTGCATGCTGCATGCATTCGTTCTTACTTACACGTTGAGCTAACCTTTGCTTTCTCCACACAAAATCAAGCAAATGCACATTGCAGTTTTCAACAATGGTTGTCCAGCTTCCATCTAATTTGATAGCAATCCATTATCATATTATGAATCCCGCACCTCACACTTGCGAGTAACTGATCACACTCCACGTGGGCTCAACTACTCTGCTCCCGTGAGCCAGCCCATGAGATGATGCTCGTCTCTGTGATTCGTCCACGTCCAAGCTCGCACCAATCCTTTCCCGGCAGCAGTGCTAACACGGAGTACTTCAGCTTTAAGTGAGGTACAACAACGAACGAACGCGAATGAATGCGTGTTGTGTTGAGTGAATCCAGAAAACGAGCTTGTAACATTGTATTACACACGAAAACTTCTACGGGGCTCGAACTGCGTCGTGCTTGCCTGCCTGGCGTGCCAAGACAGTTGATATAAGTAAGCAGGCACAATAATAGCAGGAGAGATATAATAATTTTTTGTCATGTTTTCCCCTCGCTGGCTGCTCGTTCGCGTCTCCTCTAAAACCCGAACATTCTCGCTCTTCTCAATCCAATTCTCTCCACTAGACTATGATTACGCCGTCGTCGTCGTGCCGTGCCGTGGCCATGTACACGTATTTAGAGATACCAACCGTGAAGAGTAGAAAGTACATGGTAAATAAATGGTTTTAGCAGCAAAAAATAAAGTTTCGGGCTCCTACTCGGCTGGGCCGGGGTTACTTGCTTTGCTGCGTGGTTCATTGTTCTTTTTCTATTTTCCCGTCCTGTCGTCCTTCCATTTCATTTCAATTCAGCATGCAATACGTACACTCAGAAGACCGTACAATGCGCTCAGGAGAAGCTTCGGTTCTGGTCTGAAGCTGCACATTTATTGAACTGCGTAGAGAAGCTCCAAGCTGACTATTTGTGTGTGCATCTGTCTAGGGTTTTGAGTTCAGTTTCACAACAGAACTTGCGGCGGCAGGACGTACGGGGGTCTCTCGCGCACATTCAACATTTGCATTTAATTAATTATTGTGATAATCAACGTATTCACGTGCATTAATGAAACACAAGTATTAATTATTGATATTTTCGCTGGGTATCACGTTTGAGTTCCTCCAAGTTGACGTAGGAGCTAGTGCATGTAGTGCATACATGAGGGGTTCAAAGTTTGTGTCAATGGATTTCTGGCCATGCAATAATTTATTTTGACAGTTCAAGACTACGTTTGGATTGAGTGCTTGTGAATTTGTGAGTGCATCTGTGAAAGTAGTGTAAATTTCACTTGTGAAAATTACCACCACTAACGCAACTAGTGGAATAATTATCGGCACGAGGCAAGTCGAGCAGTCTCTGCATCTTTAAAAATGGTGAGTTTCGGTATGATAAGATGGACAATAATTAAAGCATGGAGTTTGAGCTGCTAAATAAATTCGAACTGATTTACGAATTTAGCGTGTGCGTCCAATCAGATGCATCTCGATTTCCAATGATGTATAATTATCCCGGTCAGCTGAAGATGCGGAATTTTTCTTGCAGTACAAGTTACTTGTTTCAGTTTCGCAGTTTGTAGATTACAGAAGCTCATTCCCGATCATGAGACAGTGTGTAGCAGTAAACAGTTTATTTAGGATTATAAAAGAGTTCCAGTTCTGCTTCTGCCCAAATGCCATAAAATTTGTTGTTAGTGTTCCGCGTCCCTCTTAGTTTTCGTCTAATGGCAAGTTGCTTATACTAATTTAATGTCCCAAACGGAAGACCCAAGCCGAGACGAGACCAATATCGCAGAAGGGTACGAAATGCAACATTTTCACACAAGCGTTCAAATCTTGCATCAGCTTGAGACACAGCAAAGGGCAAACCAATGAACCTCTTTTCTTTACACGGAGAGTGTAAAATTTTTTATAAATAATGATAAGCTCTGATAATTCCTTAATGTCTTCTTTCTCGAAATAACATAAATTAAAATGATCCCTCAAACAATAGTGAATAGTGCTACAGCCTCTTACTATGCAGTAATTCAGTCGAATAGTTGCTCTGAAGGACGAAATAGAAAATTGAGTTGCAACGGCCAGCTAAACATTAGTTGAGGTGGTGAATTACCGTGGTTGTAAGTTATTGGCTGGAACGCTGGTGGTCTTAGCCTGACCTGCCCTGGCGCAGGGGACAGCATACTGTAAACAAAATCTCTGTTGTGAAAGCCTTAGTTCGGGAGTAAAGTCTAGTCTGTTTTAATTCGATGATTTCTGCGGACAGAAAGTGATTGCGCACGGAATACGAAAGAGAGAGGACAGAGAATCCAGGATGTGACAGTTTTCAGCAGCATTGTTTTCTGCGAGAGAGCCAGGAAAAATGTTTTTACATGCATGCATGCAATCAGGACCTGACGAGAAAGTAAAGAGGCCTGGCAGGCGCGCTGTTTGATAAAGTTTGCGATGAACTTTCTTCTACTTCCTGAAGTTCGAGGCTCAGTTGACTTTATAGAAAGCAGATCGATCCACTCCATCAGCCATTGAAGTCCGTCACATCTATGCTAGACGGTGGAGCCCAAACTTTCTCCCTATTTCTCAATGTAATTCGATGTCAGTGTGTTAACTTCTGCTTAATTATACAGGTGCAATGGTGTGAGTAAATGTGACATTCCGGAAATTCTGACCTTGCCATTATACGTGTTGGGAGTGCACCGCTTCTGACGATTCTCAACTTCTATGTTATGCTGAATTGAAAAGAGACAAGAATTACCCTGGGCAAGTCAAAGATGTATCCGGCACCCTCCAGACATCCTCCCTCAGGGGTAAGATAAACAATTTACACCGTAGCCTGACGTATAGTTTGCGCATTAGATCATTTTTGCAATGACCCTGCAATGCAATGATTTTTGAAACGTGTGACATGCCTCCTTTTTCGTCCATTAAATTACGTTCGAAACATCTTGTTATAACTGCTTTGCTTTACACCGCCGATTAACTTTCAGTTGCAAAAATGCAGTCATAAAAATTTCAATGTAGACAGAAACTGAACCGTAAGAAGTTTTACAAGTTCAAGATGCCATGCCTCGCACAACGCATTTGCAGAAACGCAGTTCATTGGCTCTCTGCTTTGTTGATAATTGCCAAGTCAAACAAACACTAAAATATTTCTGCGGTATGTACGCAGAAAGAGAGAAAGACATTAGAGCGAGGCTTGCATAAATTATGTGCATTCGCAGCGTGCGTGGTTTATAACCTTTAATGTGCAACCATTAACCAGCATAACGCGATTCTAATTGCTGAAACGCACAACGTCGAAGATATAAATACAAATACAAACAACGCTTGCGGTTAATTACTTAAAAATTAATTGCGCTAAGAACCCGAATTGGTCACTAATCTAATCTCTCTTTGTAATATTTAGGCACCAACTGCAACCGGTGGTCCATTGAAGTTCACAATTGCAGAAACGTTGGAGAGGATAAAGGAAGAGTTCAACTTCATTCAAGCACAATACCACTCGTAAGTTCTTTCCTCTGCTCACTGGAAAAATTCCTGACGTTAACGTAACGAATACAGGCGGCCACACACGTCTTACACTTACACACAATTTAGCAAATGAGCGCTTTGCACTACCGATTAAATGAGAGATTTGAGATTATTTTCTGAGGAGTTGTTTATCGTGGGAAAGTGTAGTTCCAATGGCTCAATTTGCAACAATTTTTAAGTTCTCATTTGCTCGGATGAAAATTCTCGCCGTTCAAATTACTAAAGTAGAGAAATTGTATTGAGAGAACTAAAGCCATAATTCATTGACACAATTGATAGACTACAGCTGCAAGTTATATATGACTGAGGTCTGAGGTGATTCGATTAATAATTGTCATCGACGGGAATTAACAGAATACGGATATGGCAATTGGCAAGTGACTTGAGTCGCACTTGCAGTGGACACGCTCACTTGCAGTGGACACGCGCACAGGCAGAACACATTTATGTATAAATATTTTGGTGTGAATGAGATAAGGTTCCTTTCCTTGTTTTCGATGCTGATTACAAGATTCTGTACTAATTGTGATGTAGATTATAATTCAAGCATGAGCATCACATCGAGTTTCTTAGCGCTGCAAAATTGTTACAGCTCGTTCTCATGTTCTTGGAAGTAGAGTCGAAGATAGCAGGCTTAATCCTCACAATGCACAAACTAAAAATGCAGATGAATAATGACTTTATAATGTGAATTGCGCTCATGTTTTTCCCTCGGCTATTAGGCATTCAATCTGAGATCGGCATGGGCATTGAATGCAGCGAAAAATATTATGAGATGGCTTGCAGTTGATGAGATGATGTGGTTTAATGTGTATCATGAGTCGAACGTCTTACATGTACAATTTGTGCTATTAAGGAGATTCGGAGAATTTATACGGATTAAAAGAGAAGGGTTATGCAAGAGATCTGCTGCATGGATGAAGATGCACAAGAATAGAGTTAAAGATGGTGAAAATGTGTTGATGAAGAGTGCGCGTTTCTTTCTCATCCAGTTCAGATTATACATTATATTTATGTTCTCTTGAGCTGCGTTCCATTGTTATACCGCTCCTTGATAGAATTTATCATATGCAATGTACACGTGCTTTTTGTGTAACATTTGACAGCTTCTTTGCTTCACATCGTCAGTCTAACATGTAAGATCTGAGGCTCATTGGGTATCTCGAATCGATCTCTTAAGAACATTTATTTTCAACCGCTCGGATTGGAACGAAACGATCCAGTGAATTAATCCTGCCAACAGGGAATGCAACATAGACTACACGTATTTTATAAAAGCCGACAGTCAACATATCTGCTGATATTAAATTTAAAACACTCTTCCAAAGTGGATTGTAAAAATTGGATGAAGTACAGAAATGAAGTTATGATACGATGCATCATTTTCACCTGCGCGACCTGCATGTCCATACTCGGCCTTCAATCTCGACTCCACTGGTCAAGAATAATCCATTCAATATGAGAAGTCATGACTGGAGTCGCTAGACTGCATAAAAAATCATTAAATGATATGCTTTTGAGCACGAAGTGAAAAGATTATAGGATAAGAATAATGGTTATGAAATGTGCGGGACAGACAAGGCTAATGTCGGATGCGTAAGCTATAAAGTATAGACTACTGAATTGGATGCGTTGGTTAGTTGTTACTTGTTAGCTTGGGTTGGTATAAGTATAAGCTGACAAGTGTAGATCCACAGGAGATTAGATTATGGAACAGCTTCAACAGCAGAGCCGTAGAGCGTAGTATAGCGGAGAGATTGTTGGGATACTCTTCATTTTTGGAACCTGCCTGCTTGGCGTGCTTGGATGGGTTTAGTGCATGTAGTGCATAGCGTGACTATGACTTTAGGCTTTGTGTGGAAGTTAGAAATTCTTCGCTCACGGGAAAATCGCTGGCTAATCCGCACTGACTCTCTGAGGTTAAACTCGAGCCTCTCACCGTCGACCGCATATGATTTACGATAATGAGAGATGCTGAGTGTTGGCATGAAAGGATGTCTGAATGAGAAGTTTGTGTTTTATGCTACACTTAATTTTCCTTGTAAGGTAAAAAGTGGGTTTTGGGTTTTGATACCGAGGGCACCCTGCTGTATGCATATCTCTAATAATAAACCGATTTTGTGCTTTGTGTACGTCTACACCGAGCCTAGCACACCACGTACAAATTTTTATTCATTTATGTAGATGTGAGATTCCAAAATGATTTCGGTGATTGTGGTTTATGGTTTGCATCGAATCTGAAACTTGTAAATGCAAAGCTTCAGTCTGTGGTTTATATTTCTACCATCTCTCATCAAAAACGGTTCCCTCGCTTGCTGCTCCGGTTTCGCTGTCCAAATTAAACATTTTATCTTGGTGGTGATGACTGACGATGTTGTGTGGTGAACGGTTACTGTTGGTTTAATGTGACTTATCTCGCACACATAAATGGAGGAGCGTTTCTCATATCCTTTGGAGCTAAATAAATAATTCGAATACAAATTCCTTCTATACTCCACATAAACACACACGGACAGACGCTTTTAGGAAATACTCTGCAGCCAGTAACCACATTACCACGCATTTTTGTTGTCAGAATTCCACGGACGGGACTTGAAATACACAAGTTTGGAATGAAGGCTTTCTTTCATGATTGTGATTAGTACTACTGTCTTTCCAACCACATAAGGCGACTTTGCGTTGGTCGTTTTCAGTAGTAATAATTTCCCAACTACAGCCATTATTACAGCTGAATTACGCCAACTAACTTCGACACTTCGAGTAGCTGGACGTGGATGGGTGCCTTCGCTTGTCTGTTGGATTTATCGATTTTAATTAATTTCGAGTTTTATGTTTTTACGAGTATCGACAAAGCTTAATGACTCCTGGATTCCATAAAATAAAGTTGTGTGTTAATCATCATAAAACATGCAATCATGTTTGGCTGGGTATTAACTTTCGGCGTTCGTAAATGTATTTTTGGGCTACTGTTGGCCATAGAAGGCAAATAAATTGAAATTAGTTACACACACACTCGCTTGTAGTAGTAATTTCTATTTATTTTGCAAATGTAAATGTGTTGCGATTGCGAAAGATTGCATACAAGAACAGAAGCACGAGCGCGTTAAACCGCCGCTTCATGGCTGGAGGACAGTGACTTTGAATTTTTATGCACTGGGTTGGCTTGCGATTACGAGCAAGCGAGAGGTTCGTGACGCAGGATAATGCATCGCGTGTAATAAATTTAATGCACCTATTCTGCATTCTATTGTCACGCATCTAATCATTTCGAGTGCTAAAGTACAAATATTTCATAGTCACCCAATTCAGTTCAGCGCAACCAGGAGAACGAAAGGAAGTTCATCTTGAGAATGGGACGCGTAGCACATCTCCTCTTCCTCTCGTGTGTGTCGGGCCATCCCATACATTTTGCAATTTGCTATTGTAAACTCATTAATGAACAATGTCGGATGATAAAGCTGTTAGCTGCTTTCAATTCCTGCCTTCAAGTCATTTAAATATTGTGTTTTGTTTCAGGTTGAAGCTTGAATGTGAGAAGTTGGCAACGGAGAAAACTGAGATGCAACGACACTATGTTATGGTGAGACGCGTACAATTATATCAATTTCTTTCAGTATTTTCTTCAATTAATTTACTGAAATTTACGTTGTTTTGTCTGTAGTATTACGAAATGTCGTACGGACTCAACGTGGAAATGCACAAGCAGGTAAGCTACTTTACATGTCGTATGTATAAATTCACCATCTCACACATTTATGGTTTAGTCAACAATAGTTGTTATTGAATCAGACGCTTAAATGTCAATTTGCTCAAATTTAATTTACACTGACAGAACTGTATGGCCTGGGCCTGTTATTGCTTTTTGAATCTGTCCATTTTGAGTTAATGCCGCATCATGATTACGCAAAAATATGCGAGTGTCGCTTTATAATCTAAACTCGCTGGTTGGTCTACGCGCCCAAACCACTGCACTTGTAAATTCGTGCAATTTTATGCTACAATGAGTTAACCGCATACTCAAAGGCTTAGTCCGTTGCGTTGAAAGCGCTCCACTCCGCACACAGACGCAGAGGAAAGCGTTAAATGAATGACATTGAACTCTGCGTATACAAAACGTAATTTAGTTTTATTTATTAGGCGTGACAGCCTTTTATAGCTTATCGTAAGTGTGAAGAATTGGTAGTACTTGCTGTGAGTGGGTTGACCGCACAAGCATTACATTGTAATGTGCAAAATTCCTTTCCTTTGTCAGGCTTGGCCGGTTCTCGCACACAAGTCGCAATTACTTTGAATTTACGAGATTCGAGGGTAATTTGTTGATCGAGCGAAAAAGGTAGCAAAAGATCTTGTTCTGAGACTGATTTTTGGGTTTGTCAGTTTCTACCCTTTTTAGCTGTCCGCTTGTTGGAAATGTAGTACTGATGGCAAATGCCCAAGTAAAATGACTAGACAGGAAACGAAAATCGATATGAATTAAATCTTAATTAATTAATCGATGGACTTGATTGCAAATGTGACAATAACGATGACCTATCGCCTGTATTGTGTTCGCGAATAAACGATTCAAAAGAAAGTGGGTTGCGGTTGCGTTTCGCAATTGACACTTCCATTTCATGAATCTACAAATACAAACGCCAAGCATGAACTCGCTTTTCTATTTGGACCCTTGATGAAAGGCTTTACGACTCGAGTATCAATAATGCATTTGTTTTCTGCGTTCAGTTCGGTCGGATCGATTTTCCTTTCAAACCAAGCAATGACCGTACAAAACTATCACGTAAAACACACTTCAAATACCAATCAACTTCGTAGCCCAAGATGTGCCGTGCCGTGCAGTTCATGTAATCATTAATCGCTAAATGAATGGCTAGGCACCGGCTGGCCCGACTTCCTTCCACCGGCCACTAAAAGGATGGCGTAACCTACGACGACGGTAATTATAGTATGAGAACCTTATAATTTGGCGTTTGGGAGTTTTCCTGTGCTAGCGTCTTGGCTCGACTCGATTTGAGCACGACAAATAGAGGTCACGGCATCCAAGAAGACGGTTCAGAAAATAATGAAAGCAGCCGAGGAGAGAAACCCGTGCTTGTTCTGTGGTTTCTTTATTACCCACTAAATTTTAGTCGATCTGGAAATGTCATATTGATTTTAAGACACTTTACAACCCACTTGGCTCATAAATGTTTGCCCTCCTCTTTCACATTTCTTCGGCTTCGTCCAAACAGGAAATGTAGGGTTATAACTAAACAGCAGCACAGTTACGAGTGGTACTAGGTACACCAAATGAGTACATCTGAGAAAGCAAACGTCGCAGATTGCCAGCTTACATAAATTGAATTAGCAAACTTCAGTAGACCAGCTTTGTTTGTTTCTAAAAAAAAATTACTGCAACATTGAAACCAGTTTCGGTACACATTTTCTGATTGAATCAGTTACGCCACAATGTTAGCATGTGGAAAGCAAGTCTCATGAAATTTTTAAGCAGTTCGTGTTTTTCGTTGAATTGGGTCTCCAGCCTGACGAGAAGGAACTGCCGACCCTTCACGCACTATTTGAACCCGATTTCAATTGAAAGAAGGTTCTATTCTGCTATGTGATGTTCTGTTAAAAGTCTCCGTCCTTTCGTTCTATCTGTATAATACTTTGTTCATAAACGAAAAACCTTTTTGAGTTCTGAAACCATAACTAAGTTTTCATGGCTAGTCGCGTTTCCGTAACTGTAAATTACCAGTGCCCAGGACCACGCAGTATGTTCTGTGAAAATTCTATTAGCCTGTCGAATCAAATTCCCAACGAATCGAGGGAAACTTTCGTATCATTCAACTGCCAGTTTTCTCGCTGCGGTCCGTGTCCGTAAGAGTAAATGGCACCATCCGTACCACGGTGGAGTCAGATGCACATTGAGAGAAGGCAAGAGGCTGACTAATTCGGGTCCCTTCAACCTACCTGCACTGTACATCTGCGCCAGCCTTCTGAGTTCTGACCATTGTAGAAAGAAGCATTATTGAAGCGTACGATTTCCTATTCGGCTCGCATTACAGAAAAATACAGCAGGAGTGGCAATAAGGAATAATAGTTCTGGAAGAATCACCCCTGCCTCGCCGGCAGGACAACATCCAAGTCTTGGCCCAGTCCTCATAACCCAAACCAGCGTGTTTGAAAGATTTAATGGATTCCCTTCCTTTTGAAATTCAAAGGCAAACGTTCAACTGCATTTATCTCCATGTACCAATTTGAGCATAGTATGCTGTGCCCAAAGGTTGTGAGGCGCTTCAAGTTGTGGAAATATTAATACCCTTTTGAACTAACGTGTAATGCTTCTCTTCTGCTGGTTCCCTTGTTCATAGCTCGTATTTAAGCGGATTTGATCAGCCTCTTCGATTACGGGCGTAGGAGGAAGGTTCGCTGCGTGTTTAGGGAACTCATTTTCTAAACAAAAATTGGAGTTGAAAATATTAAGAAAATTGTTGAGTGAGGGTGAGAGAAGGACAGATTTGAAATCCAATATGAGCCCTGTTAAGACAAGTTAGTTTCAATTGTGAGGTTATGAATAGAATGACCCTTCAGCAATTGTAAGGAGAAAAGGGTTTAACAGCTGAAGATTCTCAAGATAAAATTGGTAATTTTCTATTCTAATAATAGGCCGAAGTCAAAGGGTTCTTTCCCTTCCTCGTTCCCATTTTCCGCGTTTAATTGTACCCTTGTGCTGATATTAATCTGTTGCCCTGCGTTAATGCTAATGCATGCAACATCGTCACAACACGAAATACCCAACAAAGAGTTCGCTTCTACGAATTTATAATTATTATAACCGCGTCGTGCTAAGGGCCGACCGGGCAGACCCTCAGCTTCAATTGAATATCCCTTTATTGGACCTTTTATTTTGCTTTGAATGATGTGTCATTCTTGTTAGAGACATCAACGAGTCGTCCTTTCTTCGTTGACCTGCCTTACAACAAAAGCATGATCATAAAGTTCATAAAGACAGAAGTTGACAGTTTAATTCCTCAGCCGAGAGTCAAATGAAAGAACATTCTGTGCACCTCGAGTCAATCCACAACAGAAATTATTTACCAGAAAAGAAATGAGGTTAATGCTGCAATGAGGGAATTTATTTGCAAGTGTCTGCGGTATGTTTTAAAGTGGATTAGATTAATCTGGAGTATTTTAAGATTATGATTAAGATATTAAAGAAGGGAGGGGAACTGGAAACGTCACAGCACGACTAAGCGCGCATTCCAATCTGAAATGTAAATTTTTTACATGTAAATCACTAAGCTTGCTTAAATCAAGATTAATTTCTTAACGTTCGTAGCACGTTTTATTATAATCAGCGTACACTTTGAACTCGTAATTACAAAACTCGTCAAGTGATTTCTTGGCGAGAGAAGATTGACTCTTGGCCTCGCTCTCGTTGTGCGTAGTAGTTCGAGATAAACTGGAGCATATTTTAAACTCTGGAAAGTTTGATTGAGATTGGGCAGTAGTTCCCTCACTCAACCGTTTGCCTTTTAGTTAAGTGAGCAATTATGTTGCAGTCTCAGTCCAGGAGGCGAGACCAGGCGGAAATTAAAGCTGAAGTTGGCACATTGCGACAATATTTGATCTGACTTAACCTTACCAATTTTGGCAGTATTTTCGGCATCTTATCTTATCGCTGCGGTTCCAGAGAATTAATCCCCGAGCTTAGTGCAAAAGTACCGCTCAGTTCTTATGTCGAATCTCCTTAATCTTAACCATGGGAGGTTGGTTAAGCAGCTTCTGACGTCCCACTCATTCATATTTGTTGGCTTTGCGTCACTCTGTGAATGAAACTGGGTTATGTTTATTCTTTCGCTCTCATCATCAACTCCGTATCAGAGACCACAGAAAGCACTCTGCAGTTTTTGTAATATTCCAAAGCAAATATTGGCTTTCCCATTTTTGCTTTTCTAACAAAATGTGGTATTTGATGTTTCCTGTGAAGAAAGTTGTTATTGTTCACCTGTGGTTTTAGCGAACCTGTAATGAAAATAGCGCGGCGACGTACTCGAACTTGTGCCGTTCATGCGGTCAGTCAGACTGCGCAGCTCATGAAAAATTGACTAAGCTTGAAAATGGTATAAAATGATCAATACGTGATTGTGCTGTGAATTTCAACTGAGACTAGACGCCTGCTGGAAAGGAAATTAACCTGCACATGCGAGTATAAACCAGAATTTTCGGATTCAGGGACGAAGTCCAAGCTTCTTAAAACTATGATTTGGTCAACTTGTTTTGTCTCTTGTGTATACGATGTAAAGCAGAGGCAAGATTAAATTTGCTGATAAAACAACTCGATAAAGATTCTTATTCTACCTCTTCTCATGTTTAAAAACACACAATTTATAAAGTAGTCAGTCTTGTTTCAATTTCCAGTCGAATCATCTTACTTATGAGTGGTACAAGCGTCTGGGTCTTGATATGATTATACTATTATGGTTCAGATTTTTAGCCAATAAACCAATTAACTTTTTCTATTGTTGATACTTGGACCGGTCCTGTGACGCTGCTTTTCATCTTCGCTTGTAAAATTTTGATTTTCGCAATTAATATTATATGACTGCAAGTTGCATGTTAAGTATACGGTGGCACATCCCATCAGATAATGAAATTTAATTTAACATTGAGAGAAAAGGGTTGTTGTTTTTGCTGTTGTAAAATTTCGTAAAAGAATTTTATGATTATTAGTGTGATTAGAGATTTAACTGCAATTAGCATGATTACAAACAACTTTTCGGGCGACTGATTAAATTTCTTTTGCTTGTCAAGTACTTTGACGTAATTTCAGTAAAGGCCGACGCTTGAGCGATGCCGTTCTAGAGGTAGCAAACATAATTTAATTTTCGTGACACCTGTCACACTTGATTGAAGTTTGGGCGCGCGATAATGAATTGGCTAGTTTAATCTTTGGTCAATTAATCCAAGTTCACAGCTTAGGCTTAACCATTCAAGTGGACAGAAGCACAAGCACTTTGTACTTCTGCAAGTTGACGACATTGTCAAAAGGGCACTGAATATTTAAAAATATATTTCAAAACAAAGGTACCTGAAGATGGTCATGGCACTCACTAAATTGGATGTGTATTTTCGTGATTTTCAGACTGAAGTCGCTAAACGACTCAACGCAATAATTGCACAAATACTACCGTTCCTTTCTCAAGAGGTAAGTGAATTATAGCTTGGAAAATTCGCATATCAGCCCATTATAATTATTGACAGTAGTGAGCTTGTAGCTTGGAATTCTGCCTTTGGAACTCCTCTTCAATTGATTTTGATGAATCACGCAAGCATTGGATGCTATTCTACTTGGAGCATTTTATGAACTGAACTCGTGGCTGTTTATAGTCAACAGGGTTCAAAATGTTAATGGTGGTCTGATTAAGCACTAATGCTTGCTGACTCCATCTCCACTACGAGAATTTTTTGCTTGCACTTACACTACCACTGATAAGTGTCATGCAATTAGAATTAGGTTATCAGCGGACGAAACGTTTGACTACAATTGTTTATGATTCTCTCTTTGTTCTCTCTAATTTTAGCATCAACAACAAGTTGCGACCGCGGTGGAACGAGCGAAACAAGTGACAATGACTGAACTGAACGCTATCATTGGTGTAAGTTACTGTAAAACAATCTCGCCTATTCCAATGACTCATGATGCATGCATGCAGTCGCACTAGCAGTTGACTGGAAGTTTTTAATGAAACCAATTAAGTTGATGAAGACGAGACAGTTTATATTTGCAATGGAATTAATTGTTTGAGGGCTGATTGAGCCATTTACGATGTATCCTCTGACATTCTGCGTGCCATGTATTGATGCATCTCTTCTAAAAGATGGAACGAGTGCGTCCGCGACAGCAGCAGCATTCCTTGCAAAAAAACTGGCGACACATGATTATACTCCTTTTTGTGAGAATCGGGTTCGAATTGTTTGCTGCGCACGATAAGAAAGACAAAAGGATTTTTATCGAGATGAAAATTGAAAACACTACAAATTACGAGAAAGCTTCGAACTGTACACTTATGACGACCAGCCCAAGCGAGCTGGGACGCGAAAATCATAAGAGACTTGTTAAAACAAAGGGTTTTACTTACAACAATGTTATTAGTATAAACGATTTTATAATAATGGCTGTGTTACGTATGTGCGTGGAATTCATGATGCGCTACGCTGCAACGAGACGGAGGCGACTCGCGACTGTACTCGGCGACTAAATTATTTCGATAAGATTGTTCTCGCAAGGCGTACAATGTGCATCCTTTTGTTTATAATCAGGATTCTTAGAACAAAAAATTCATTTAGTATTCAAGTCGTGAGTTGAACCAAGCGAAAGCAAAACCACAAGACAGACAGGGTTTGAGTGTTAACTTGAAATGAACTGATCAACAATGGATACAAGCCGTGATTACGGTGCGCGTACTCCTCAGAGGAACATGTTCGAAGAATGCAGTTTAAGACTTCAAACAAGTCTTTTGACTGACGACGACGTGGCATTTTTGTGGTTTTAATTCATCCTGCAGCGATTGATGGATGAGTTAAATCTATCATTTGTAAAAGGTGTTAATTTGCAGTCTCACAAATGCTCGGAGAAATATGTCACGGCTCTGCTTACTGTACACTCAATTGCCCAACTGGGGTTGTAAATGAAATAAATTATTGACTCGTCGTCGGCGTTGGCCAACGCAATTGAATTTGCTTACATTCATGAAAATTTAAAGCTTGATTTCTTGGCAAACGTCTAATCAATTTCTTCCCATTTGCAGCAGCAGCAACAGCAAGGATTGCAGCAATTATTGGTAAGTGCTTACGCTGACTTTCTTTAGTGGAATAGTTTCCTATCATAATTGACAACTTTCTTCTCGAAACGAGGGACAACTAATTTTAATATTTTAGCACCAGTTAGGTGCCGGTGGTGCTGGACCGGGCGGCCTGCCTCATCCTCCAGGAGGATTACCCTTGAGCCATGCGCATTTAGCAGCAGCAGGATTGCCACCAATGCCAGGCGGACCCCTTCTTGGGTTCCCACCAGGAGCATTGCCACCGTCTGTAACTGGCGCTGGACCACATCCCCCACCACCTGGCCATCCGTTGCCCCTGCCACATCCTCTCATTAAGGCTGAACCGCGAGAGGAGCAACATGCAGGAAACAACAAGCACAGCGCAGAAGAAATCAGAAACGTAAGGATTTTTGTCACACACTACGAGTTCTTATTCCGCTCTTTTAGAGAGTCGTCCGTTGCAATTATATATTTCTGTTATCAGAGAAATTCATTATCCCCAATGGAACATCGGGAGAGAGAACGAGACCGAGACCGAGATCGTGAGAGAGAGAGGGAAAGAGAACGTATGAGAATGAGATCTCCACCATCGGAGCCCGAAGCCCGTGACTCTTTGAAGAGACGGAAGGAAGAGATCAAGGCAGCCAATAATTCCCATGACCGGGGTGACGTAAGTGACAAATCAAGTAACTCAGGGCTAGTATTATTAGACTCCTTGTGATATGAATCGTTTCCCGCTGTTTGAACACAACAAGCCGAACTTTTTCGCGTCAGAGCTTCAGGAGAAACAATTTTTCAATGTTCGGAAACCAGTTTTCTAATTGCTTTAATTTCGTTTACTAACAGGATAGCGACGGCGAAAGAAGTGACCAAGATCTTGTAGTCGATGTCGCCAATGAGGTAAGATTGCAAAATCGAAGTGATATTTGTTTTGCAGTTACAATTGCAACAACAAAAACTTGCCTATTTCGTTTTTTCGTGCTATCATTATAGTTTCCTTTCGTTTTCCGACATTGCCGACATACACTCCGTTAACTTTTATGGAAGAATTTTGTTACTGATTTTGACGAAACCCTGTTTTTGATAGCTTTACCAATTGATAGTTCTTGCAATTGCTAACTATTTACCTAAATGACTTTCATCAACTTACTAATTAACAAAATGCGCTGAATCTGTCAAAAGGAAACTGGCTCACCGCGTACAAACGGAGATGCAAAAGAGGAGACTTTTGGACCAAGAAGTTCTGAACGACCGAGAAGTCGAAGTGGCTCCAGCTCGAGTCGATCAACACCATCACTAAAACTTAAAGAAGTGAGAATTTGTTACCGTTACCATCTTAGATTTAGCTTTGTGGCTCTACTCTGCGGAGCGCTGACAGTATCTCATGGCGGCATGATCAGCTTTTTTTTTATCTGTGTGATTGCGTATGTGTGTTTTGTCTTTGTGGGTTATGTGGATGATGTGTCCGTAATGTAATGTTCTTTTGTTTAACGAACTGCTTTGTCACTCAATAATTTGACTTGTGCATGTAAAGTACCTGCTTGGAGCTTCTTTGCACTCCTATTTTTGTTTTTTGCGACTCACAACCCCTTAATTATTTTATGTGTCTGTGTTGCACAAAAAATAGGGTGATAGTGCATCAGCACCAGTGTCCAAGTCAGTCACTCCTACTCCGGGACTCCCAGGTCCGCCGGCAGTCAGACCTCCCTTGCCATACCCTTACTCTCCTGCTGGAATTCGTCCCCTTGATCCATCTGTTTTTCCACCGGGCCCACATCTTAACGGAGGAGCAAATGTTGGCTATGCTCGTCCAATGGTATAAATGTTTTTAATTTTTTGTGTGTTCGACTCTAAATGTAAACGGGAAACTCATGTCAAATTATTCTAAACTCTTGTAACTGTTTCTTGTGCTTCTTCAGGTAAACTTCGACGGCCATCCAGGAGTTAGAGGATCTCAAGTACCTTCGAACGGAAACGGTTTACCAACATTACCCGGAGGCAAACCGTAAGTTTATAAACAAGCCATGCTGAAAATATCTAGATGAAGTTCGTTTGTGATTCTGGAATTGTGAATGACCACATTCTTTGTGTTATTTGTAGAGCGTATTCTTTCCACGTGTCCGCTGAAGGCAAAATGGCACCCGTAAGAACCTAATCACTTTTGATAAGGTTGTTTGTTTTGGAAACGTGTATTTGACTAACTCTTTGTTCAAACACATCAGGTTCCCTTTCCTCCAGATGCGCTGAATGCTCCTGGCATTCCGCGACATGCCCGGCAAATCAATACACTGCAGCACGGTGAAGTTGTTTGTGCAGTCACAATAAGCAATCCAACGAAATACGTCTACACTGGCGGCAAAGGTTGCGTAAAAGTTTGTAAGTGAAAGGATTAGCTTCATTACAGAGTAGTTGCAGTATGACTAAATCTGGCTTGTTCATTTATAGGGGATATCAGCCAGCCAGGTTCTAAGAGTCCAGTTTCACAGTTGGACTGTTTACAAAAGGATAATTATATTCGGTCAGTGAAGCTGCTTCCAGATGGAAGGACCTTAATAGTTGGTGGAGAAGCTTCAACAATCTCAATTTGGGATTTAGGCGGACCTACCCCAAGGATCAAGGGTAGGTACTGGAGCAAATAAAGAATATCTTGAGCGAATTTTAATCATTCCGATCTGTGTTTCACTTTACAGGAGAACTTCCGTCTTCCGCTCCAGCTTGCTACGCCCTTGCAATTTCTCCGGACTCAAAGGTTGGTTTAACTGTCTCTCAAACAAATCAAACCTAGGAGTTAACGTTCTCTTTTCTTTAGGTTTGCTTCAGCTGCTGCAGTGACGGCAATATTGCTGTTTGGGATCTCCACAATCAGTCTTTAGTCCGACAATTTCAAGGCCACACTGATGGGGCCTCGTGCATCGACATTTCTGCAGACGGTTGTAAATTATGGACTGGAGGCTTGGACAATACAGTCCGTTCTTGGGATCTCAGAGAAGGGCGTCAGCTCCAACAACATGACTTCAGTTCACAAATATTCTCGTTAGGATATTGTCCAAGCGGTGAATGGCTGGCCGTTGGAATGGAAAATTCAAACGTTGAAGTGCTCCATTGTACCAAGCCAGACAAGTACCAGTTGCATTTGCACGACTCTTGTGTTCTTTCACTCAAGTTTGCTTCTTGTGGTAAATGGTTTGTGTCTACTGGAAAGGACAATTTGCTGAATGCTTGGAGAACACCGTACGGAGCGTCTATATTTCAGGTAAGCTGAGTTGAAGGCCTATGTGAGTGTGTGAATATCAAATGGCTTAACTTATTAAATCAGTTTATGTTTGTCTCTTTTACAGTCGAAAGAATCCTCGTCCGTATTAAGTTGTGACATTTCAACGGATGACAAATACATTGTGACTGGGTCTGGAGATAAGAAGGCGACAGTATATGAGGTCATTTATTAAAGAGGAAATTACAGCAATAGTAAACAGAAACATTAAAGTTGATGGATCTGTCAAATAGTGCGTCACAGGCTTAGCTTCCGCTAATTTGTCAACAATTTAATATTGTGAAAAGCTTGAGTATTGAAGGAGGAAATATTTATAAAATTGTGTACAGAATTTTCAGAATCTTTTATCTTAAAGGTAATTGTAGTAAATAGTTGCAGTTATGGGCTTTGTCTATGCACAGTTAACGAAGTGTAAATAAAGTTGGGAGAAAACTTTCCAGTCTCTGTAAGCTAACTAAATTAAATGACAGTTGGTATAATTAGCCTTTGGTTTATTTACTAATTTATTACAAATGACAAGTAGACAATTTTAGTGCCACGCATTTGAAGTCTAGAATTTGGTCAGTTTCCTGGCGTAATGTGGCGTGTCATGTTTAGGTACTCAGTTTTGAAGAATCCATTTAGCTTTTAGACAATTTTGAATCAAAATAGGGCTGTTATTGAAGGTTGTAATTTACTGCATTTATTTGGTTGTAGCCGAAGGAAGGAATTTTAGATTATTTTATTGTAAAATTGTTATTGATTCTCTGTGTAAATACTTTCTATTATTTGCACGTTTAGCAATTCTTCAATGAGCATTATGCAATGTTAAAATGAGTAATTTAGCGTTTCGTGTATTTTATATTCTTGCATGCTTTACTGCAGATAAATTACATACTCAAAATTCAATCAATTCGTATTTTCCAACCTCAAAGTGTCTAAAGTATAGCAGTACAAACCTTGTTCTTTCATGATATGCTAGAAAATTGTGTAACTCTTATTTAAAGAAATAAATCCTAATTAAAACGTTTGGAAATCATTCGCTATGAGAAAAAGGACAAATATCGGTTGAGTTGCAGGTTCCTTTGACTTAAGATTCAACTCGATCCCGTTCCGAGAAGCAGGGGTCATTCAATCCTGACCTACTATTTATTCATTTCATGCACGTGGCAAATGACAATAAGTTGCCCTCTCAAGTTGCACTTTTCTCAAGGAACCAAGCAAATCCTTGGTCGGTTAATCTTTTAGTGTGAGGCATTCATTAATTTTACTTAGAGAAAAGTTTACAAATACGTGAAGCAAAACACGAAAGATTTAAGTTAAAAGTCGTTTTGAGACCGGGTCCCATATATTTTCATTATGGAAGCATTTTACACATTGCAGCTCAGTCAAGACCATTGTGGGAAACGAACTCGTAAAGTAGCAGCCAAAAGTTTTGGAAGTACATTTAACGGCGGTAATGAATGAAACTCTTGAGATTAATATCAACTTCTGGCAGTGCAAGGTTTCGCCGTCAACATGGATTTGGGATCTCGGCATTTAGATCTGAGATCATGCAGAAAGAGCGTGAGCGAGAAAGAGAGTAGTAAAGTAAAGTGAAAATACTTTCACTTCCTTTTGCATCCCCGTTCGAAAAGCAAAAGCACAAGGCACACGCAATTCCTGACTAATTGAGAATCTTATCTCTTAGCACAAGTTATCATTAATTATTTGAAAATTCCTCCGACTCGCTCGACTTGGCTTCAAGATCAAAGCGTCAACTCTTGCTTCCTTCCTGAGGGTTAGAACGCAGAGGCTTGAGTTGGAGCTGGATTGAATAATTAAGTTACCCACCCATGGAGCGAAAACATTAGCAGCGTTGTCTTGGAGCCAAACACTTTTACAGGAAAACCCAAGCCTGACTCGTTTCTGCACGCATTTTATATCCCCTTGTCTTAAAAATCTGATGCTAAATGCTAAGCCTAGCATATAGCGTCCCGGCTAAAGCAGCGGAGTGTTAAAAAGAAAATCAATTGGACATGGACGCGGAGGGTAAAGGAAAGTATATCCAGACCGCATCGCACTGTTCTGGTCAATAGTTTTCGCAATCACAGTCACAATCGTAAATAGTAACAGAATGGAATGGTATGCATCATTGAATTGCGTCGCCATAATAATGATTTGGACACACTCGCCGATTTCCCTTACGAAGTAAAACGTCTGGGCGACAACTTCAAAAATGCAATGAATGCTAGCTACAAAATGGACACAGAATACAAGAAAACCCGGTACAGTGGACGAATTCTCTAATTCTTCAGACTCCACGTTGCATGAAATAACACAAGTAACAGTTACGGTAATTTCGGAAATTACGCTTTCATTTCCATAAGTTTATTTAAAGTACTTGCATTGCCCTACACTGCATTGTTGAGATGCTGCGCATTGTTTCACGCTCAGATCTTTCCCAAATTCCCTTCACGCTCCAGGCTAATAAATTCTCTACGTCGTATCAGAAGACTTTAAAAAATATTCATCTTTGTTAGCATAATTCATGTTCCCGGAACATATTATTATAATACTTTTATCATCAGCATCTATATTTCTTGTAACCTGACGAATTCTGAATTTCCATCTTGCACTTTAAATTCATTTATAATGAGAGTCGAGCTGAAGACATGACGGCTCATCATTCATCGCCATTTCCTCTCTTGCTCGTCCTTTTCTGCTGAGCTCCGCGCTGTGCTGGAGAGAATATTAGATTTTGGGCTGGAAAGGTCTGGAGTCAAAGTTCAAATTATGTAACCGGTTCCTTTGAACCGCGTTCACATGCACTCGCTTGCGTTTTAATAACGGTTCACATTAGTACCGCTTCCAGCACGCACACGCACTTTTGTTTCCATCAAAATTTAATCGAGCATTGTTGTCGGAGATTGTGCCCGGAAGAAATTTGTTCCGCCAGCCAGCTCCGGCTAAATTAAATGCCGAGTGAGGCCTAGCGGATCTCTGGTTCATGCGCCTAGCGGGATCACCTGGAGACACTTCAGCAATTATTCCAATTATTTCGTTCATTCAATTCAGAACCGACACGCTGCATTTTTGGAATGAGTGATCAAATCTCATTTCTTTCAAGTCTTTCGCTGATCTTTCAAGTCAAGAAGGCACTTCTGAGTCGATGAAAATGTGAATGGTGAAGTCACTCGTTCGAAAGTGGTACTCAAGAAACTACGCGGAGTTGAATGAAAGCGAGAATTTGGGCATTTGGATCCTGCGAAATTCATTACACGACTTTTCAATGAGGTACGCACGCAAATTTTAACCTTCATACTTCCCTTTTGATCTCGAAATCTCTCTCGAGTGAAGCCTTTGTCGGCTTCCACTTTTGAAGAGGTGCGAAAGATCTTCCTCGCTTTCGCACTGGAATTTTTGAGTCAGAAGCAGGTGATAAATTTCCACTTTTGATGGCACACCGTCTTCCGTCTTATATTCCACGTGGCGTACTCTTTTCCACACAAGCTCCGACTGTCTTTAGGCATTTGACTTTGAAATTTAAGAATTAAAGTTTGTTAAGTAAATTTCATCAAAGAACTGGAAAACGAGAGAAAGAGGTGGAAGGAAATACAAGAGTCCCAGGTCAGAATATGATTCCAGCTTAATTGCTGGACTGCTGGAGCAGGAATTACGAGTCATTGAATTTAAACTGATATGCTAGTGTGAAACGAAAGGTCTTTTCACAGGCAGCTATTCAAATCCAAGAAAAATGGATCCACACAGCCATCGTCGTATATTTGTATTGTGTAATGGTCTTATCATAGTAAATAGAAGCTTATTATAAACCAAAGTACTTATCGTGCCAAAGCTGACAGAATGTTGCCCCGGCCTTTTCAACAGCAGCACGAATACCCGTAACCGTCGCCGTTGCAGTCGTGTTGCATAAAGAGGATGAGGAAGAAAGAAGCAGAAAAAACGGCTCCATCTTTAACTGCGAGTGGGTATAAGAATCCCGGAATCTTTATACAGATTTTTTATCCGTTTTCATTCTCCGGGAAGAACAATTCGGATCAGTTGATTGCCACAAACCCTCTATGCAGTGCACAAAGCATGCGTAGCGTACATTGTGTGCCCTGGACACGAACAAAATAGGCTTTAGCTTTGTCTGCCGGTGCCTATCTGCTACTGCCTTCTGGAATATCTTCCTTCCCCGTTCCATAATTTACATTACCTATACAAGTACATTTTTAGGCAGCATCAGCTCAGATATAGTGAGCAAGTCTCCCTGCAGCAGCGGAAAACAACGTCTTCCTATATGGACTGAACTGCTGCCAACTAACAATGGAGCCAGCGCAAGCATACCGTACGTGTACAGCGTTTAACATTGTTATTGCATCGTCAGACCAGTGCAACTGCAGCAGGAATGGGAACGGAACTTGGATTCAATTCAAATCCACGTGGGTTGTGAGTGAGTGCATCCAACCACCACGGGGCCAAGTTGACTATCTCCAATGAATCACTTTCACTTGCATTATGCGAGTTCTTCCTCAGCCCAAAGTACGCAATGAGTGCGACGCGAGGCTTGAGCCACGTTTCATGATAGGACAGTTTGAGAGAGAAAAGGCTGCACCACTCCGAGACTCGCTTTGAACCGCAGTCCATGTGGACTCATTCATTCCTGCTTGCTTCTGCTTTACAAGGTTCGCGTTCGGTGCGGTGTAGTGGTATAAATTGAAAAGGCTTTGGAAAGGTTTCAATTCAAAAGTGTACGTTAAAGCATTATGAACAATTTTCCCTTTCTTGTTAGTCAACTGCAAAGAGCAATGAGCAGTTGGTTTCATGTGATGTCCACGTCCATGGTCCAATGGAAGATTGGACATGCCAGCGGTAATTTGGTTGTTGAATCGCCATCATCGTGTATGATGTGTAACAATGTCTGCGCTGCGAGTCTACTACAATGCTAACTTAACCATGTACACGTTTCTAGCGACATGAATGCATAAAATCATAAAATTAAACCAGTACATAGCCATGCCCATGTTTGTTGTCCGGCTTGGTTTGACTCGGCCCCAGTCATTACTTCAATGTTCGTTTACAAACAGAAAAGTTTACGCACATAAATTTTTAAGAAGGGAACCAAGTCAAGCCAAATATTAAGCAAAGTATTAACGAGCCACGATTTCGGCTTTGGCTGCATGTTGCGTATTTTGTACTTTATATTTTTCGTAATCAAGATCATCAAACAACGTCTGTCTTGCCAGCACAGCACATTGTTAAGCAAAGATGATTATAAACATTGCCAAGAGAAGCTCAGCTCAGTGCTACACTGACGCTGTGACTAATTCGTGTAATAAAATGTGCGCACTTGCATTTGGAGAGATCGCACTTTGCACTTTCATGCCATGCCGGCTGGGTGAGAATCTATTCGTCTATTCACGCAGAGTTTCTGCTTGATGTGGTCAAACAAAATGTGTGCACGTCACACGAACCACTTGTACACACTCAAACAATTCGGCGTCGACGACGTGTAATAATAACATTAAATATTCCGGCGCGTCGCAATTAAGTCTGCATAGTGCGAGGCGCACTGTAAATACAAAGTTCTAAAGTGAAATGAAATTAGCATACACATGACAAGAACATGACGCTGTTAACTCAATAAACTCAAATAATACCTGCGTTGAGTTCACTCACGTACGCGGCACCGACACCAGCATCATTTAATCACTTTAGTACATTTATTGATGGCTCGACTAGTTTGACTTGACTGAAATTACATCTCCTAATCGCTGCGAACGGAATCATTTGATAACTCAACCACTTTACAGCTACAGCGCAAATGGTTAATCTCGGCAAAGCTCCTCTACCTGACGCAACTAATCAGTCAACCACTCATTCACGTTTAAATATTTGCGTTGACTTGACGCAAGTAAAGGGTTTTATCTGGACAGATCCATTTTCCAATCCCGTGCCTTGGACGGGCACACGAAGCCAAGCCGAGCAAACTTTGGACTCTTTTGCCAAAGTACTTCCCTTTCGGGTGTTAAGGCTAAATCGTGCTGCCTACCGGAATCTCGATGACGATTGAGTGACATTAGAAGCGATAGATGATGAATCCGAGAGATGTATTTGTAACTGCAGAGAATAACCAGAAAGACAGGGAATGATCAAGAGGAAGTACGGATTGGAGCTTGGAATTTTCATCATTTGCATCTTGCACGGAAGACGGATCAATGAGATGAGAGCTGCAGCAGTCGCCTATTTGTACTTTGTTGCACTGGAAAGCAAGGGGAGAGCAGATCTGGGCTTGAGTCTGGTCGTATGCGCTTGAGTTATTCCAAGTGTGTAAATGTTTAGCATAATAATGGTGTTTGAAAGCAAATACTTGAGAAGATGGTGCAGCGAACGGAGAAAAATAAGAAAGGGGCTAAGAAATAAAAGATGACAGGAAATAACCGAGGTCCTCTCGTGAATGAATGCGAGCGCTGCTAGCTCGCTCTCTCGATCCACGCTGCGCTGCGTTCCATTCCATTATTCCATTCATTTCTGCTCCTACTGCTCCTGTTCACTATGCATGAAGAATACTAATGGTGAGCTCCAGTTATTTTACCACCAAAAGAATTTGGTCGTGCCTTAATGATCTTTATGTTGATCACGTTCCTGCAGTGAATTCCTCGACTCGTACTCGTGCAGCGCCCGCATCCTTCATTTCTGATTCATTTTTCGAATACGTCCGCTTCTTGGGTGCCAGGAATTCCTGCAATTTGCTGAGATCGAGTTTGACCAGAGGATTCCACGGCGCCGCAAGCCATGACTTCACTTCACGTTCACGCCTGCACAAGTGAGGCGAAGTGAGCGAATCGAATATCGACTCTGGTTCAACCTGACTTTCCACGCCGTGCTATGCTGCTGGTGGTGATTAAATAAGCCAATTAAGTTCCTTCAATTTTCTGAGGAATCTTGGCTGAAGTGCAAGACCACTTTCACTTACCCGGATCCACCGCTCACACTTGGCTGGGCGCATTCCGTCAACAACTTCTCGAGTGCTGGCGGCCCTTTCAACTTGCATGGACTAAATACAAACCAATTCAAGAGTCTGGTGCAAATACCAGCCACATTGCTTGGTGTGTTGCTGGGAAATAATGATAGAAACTCAACACAAGCCAAGCGAGTCTGTTGTAGAATGAATTTCGTGTGGTTGGAAACCTCATGAAGATTCTTGACATTATTAGGATTCACAGCATACTTTCACCAACCATGGCTCTGGCAGTGGCCTCGGTGCTTTCCTCTGGCTCCAACTGCGCTTAACATGTCGTGGTGGTTTTTCCTCTTAAACCACAATTTATTTGTTGCTCATTTACGCCGCAGCGTGTCTAGCGACTATGCGACTCGAATAGGTTGCGGCTGTGGTCTCAACTGGATTCTCAATTTGATTTTTTAATGGTGCTTCTGTCGAAAGGTTTCACACGTCAGCATTCCTGTATCATATCTGGCTGTTGCCAATTTGAAATTCGATGACTTGCCTTTAATCTGATGACATTGGGACATTGTATCGAAAATGAACGGAGCCGATGATGCGATTTAAATTTTGTGCAGAGCTCAGAGTCGAATTTGAGTGAAAGCAGGGATTCGCCCTTGCAAATACTAGAATTGATTTGTAATCCTCAAACGTGAATTTTGAATTTATTTACGTAAGTTTAAAAATTTGATTACATTAATAATTAGAAAGTTTTCATTAAACAATTCTGTACAACCTTAAGCAATAAGTGTAAAGTCGAAGGGAAACTTGTACAACACAAGACGTCCTTTCTCCGTGCCAAGTAACAGGACAAATCAAGTCAAACTAGTTAATAAACTAATGCTACAATACTTACTCATGCAAATTGTAAAACTGTTTACATATTGTTACATAAATAGAATTTGCGTATAATAATATATTGTATCTGTCACATGCACGTACAACTTAATTACCAATTTATCTACTTTCTTGTGCTTCGTGCTGCTGCTCTTGTTGAACCTCTCACGAGAAAAAAGTCACTAACTAATAATATCACCTCAAAATAAAAACAACCAACAGTTTAACTACGTATGCTGTGACCAATTTGAAAATGCTCCAACGAGCTACCAACGAAGTAACGCGACGAAAACCATACTTCAAATTCAATTCTTCAAGCACAGAAAATTTAAATGCAGTCTTTTCTTCTAACTACGCTGAATTCTACATACATTGTACACCAATCATTCGAAACAGACATTTGCAGGAATCAACCTCTAGTGGAGACGTGAAAAGATTATCGATGTTGGATGTTGTTAAAATGTATGCTTTCGGAATATCCAGCCTAATTTTCGGGCATTGCGTCTAATTTAATGAAAAGTTTAACAAGTCTCACCAAACACATCCTATACTTGCCAAACACATAAACACTAAATGCTAATGCTAATTCTGTACACTTTGGGATCTCACCAAAATTACAACGAACATGCTTAGTATATTACTTCGTACACAGTTGCCTTCTTGTCGCCAGACCCCGTCACAATGTACTTGTCATCGGCAGAAATGTCACAGCTCAACACGGACGAAGATTCCTTTGACTATAAAGAAGCACAAATAATTCCGTGTTTTATGAGTACTTTCATTGAAAGATTTCCGATATAGCTGCGTGGTTGTGGTTACCTGAAAAATCGATGCGCCATACGGCGTCCTCCACGCATTTAGCAAATTGTCCTTTCCAGTAGACACAAACCATTTACCGCAAGCAGCAAATTTAAGGGAAAGAACACAAGAGTCGTGCAAATGCAGCTGATACTTGTCTGGCTTTGTACAATGCAGAACTTCAACATTTGAATTTTCCATTCCAACGGCCAGCCATTCACCGCTTGGACAGTATCCCAGCGAGAATATCTGTGAGCTGAAGTCGTGCTGTTGAAGCTGTCGTCCTTCTCTGAGATCCCAAGAACGGACTGTGTTGTCCAAGCCTCCGGTCCACAGTTTGCTGCCGTCTGCAGAAATGTCGATGCACGAGGCCCCATCAGTATGGCCTTGAAATTGTCGGACTAAAGACTGATTGTGGAGATCCCAAACTGCAATGTTGCCGTCACTGCAGCAGCTGAAGCAAACCTGTATCGCCACAAGTATAAAGTTGAGACTTTATCTGGCCCCTTCGTGATCACAGAGGAAATTGTTCTTTCGTTCTGGGGAAACCTCGGAGGTTAGCAGACGATAAGAAAGTAAAACGAAAGGGCTTTACCTTTGAATCGGGCGAAATTGCCAAAGCATAGCAGGCTGGAGCTGAAGATGTCAGTTCTGCTTTAATTCTGGGTGTCGGAGAAGCCAAATCCCAGATGGATAAAGTTGATGCTTCTCCGCCAACGATGAGTGTTCGCCCGTCAGGTAGAAGCTGTAATAATGAATAGAAACTTGAAACAGGTCGGCGGCAAAACGTGCTATAAATTCTATGAGATCTCAATCGGATTCGACATTCCGAAGTGCTTATAAAAGCCGTCAAATAGCTTTCCCAGCAAGTGAGGAACCAAATTTGTCGAACTTCCGATTTTCCGATTTTCACTTCGGCAATTATCTTAGTTAGTCTGTCCTTGTTTCCACCTTCATCATTTACAATAAGTGCTCCTTTAAGATTCCTGGCAGCTATGGATCCTAACAACAAGGTAAGCCGTCAGATTTGTTAACCATTTCGTCTCACTCGTTAAAGAAATGCCCCCAGTTAATTATTATATTTTAACAATTTTGGCAGAATCATAAAGCACCTAAAAAGGGTGTTCATTATGAAGAGACATTTTCTGGTAGCTACAAGTGCTTAAAGTGCGACTACATGGTACAAGGTCAAGCTGGGCATACTAAACAGAAAAGAAAGAATACTATGATGACACATTGCAGGACATGTTACCCCAACTTGCGTGAAGCAGCTAACGCAGCAAAAGTGGAGGCACGAAGAAAGAATCCTGACTTGTATCGGCAACTTCATAAGAAGTACAACGAAAAAATAAGAAACAATGAAGAACTGGCCCAAATGAAAGCAACAGGCGAAGAAAATATGTTTTCGTGTTCGTATTGTGATAAACTATACGCTACAATTTCAGCCCGTAACCAATGCGAAACTAAGTGCAAATGGTAAGCAAGAAATTCATGGCATGAAACTTAAACATTTAATAATAAACCATTAATCATTAATATTTTGCCATTTTCTGTATGTCTGTAGGGCTGCTTCTGTAACTCCGTCGCTTTATATTAAGAAGAATGCCGAAACAATTGATGCGGATGAGATTCTAGATTCACAAGAAACTAATGAGTCAAATGGAATTATGCCTGAAGAAGGGAAAGATTACTTCAAAGTCATCGAGAATTCTTGGAAGACATCTAGGGCTAAAACATTTTGGATTTTGTACTTCGTTGTGTTTGTCCCAGCCATTGTGAAGTAGAATGGATTATTGGAATACATTCGCGAGGTCTACGACAAAGCTGAAGGTACTATCAACTACTATATTGGTAAAAAGACTACTTTTGAACGTGAGCATAGCATTATGGATGATCACTCATCAAGAAAAAGCAGTGCTATAGCTGAACAACTTGAATCTGGAAAAATTGGTTACGAAGTCCGCAGAGAATATTATGACTCATTGGAAGAACTAGAAGCGGCTGAAGCTTATTGGATTGTAAGTAAAGTCATAACGCAATTCAAAATTCAGTAAAAGAACTACGGTATTTTATCTATCATAGGCGCGCGGAGGTTTCGGTTTAACAGTTCGTCCAACCAAGAAAAGAGTGCAGTGGAGAATTGTTAACAAGAACATTCCATGCGCCGAAGCGGATAGCCTTTCGGAAGACATTAAACGTGAAGTTATAAAGTTGGCTAAGAAAAACGTCCCACTGATCTGTCCTCTACCGAATTGTGAAAAGGATCATAATACTAGAAAGCGTGCTCACTATGGAAAATGGCATTGCAAAGAATCACAAATCGTCCAGCTTGAATCTAAGAAACCGAAAACTAATATGTTGGACCAGTAATTTAGCAGTATCCGTTGTTAACTTAATATTTCTAACTTCAACTCTTCTGGTTTAGAATATGAGCTGTTTCCTCTTAACAGAATTCATTGTTGTAGTAAAATAATTCCTTCCAGCATTACTTACCTTTACTGACCGGATATAGTTGTCTCTTTGTAAACAATCGAGTTGAGAGACAGGACTCTTGGAACCTGGTTGGCTGATGTCCCCTGTGTAAATTAAAGTACCAAAAGATAATGAAATTGCATCCTGCGTCTGCTAACCGACAGTGTGTCTTCTGTAACAGCTAAATGAACATGCACTGTGCAGCGCCAGAGAAAGCGGTCAGTGTTTGGTCCGACGCTTTCTCTCTGCTAAGCCTAGTAAGCCTCTGTGTGAGTGTGTGTGAGATTAGAAAAGTTTCAAACTTTTTTCACTTACAAACTTTGACACATCCCTTGCCACCAGTGTAAACATATTTTGTGGGATTACTTATTGTAACTGCACAAACAACTTCACCGTGCTGCAGTGTGTTGATTTGACGGGCATGGCGTGGAATTCCGGGGGCATTCAATGCGTCTGGAGGAAAGGGGACAGGCTGCATTTGGCCATCGGCGGAGACGTGGAATGAATAAGCTCTGTAAGTAGAATCCAGATATTGAAGCGTTTGGGCCAGTGCAAGTCAATCAAAATTCAAAGTCATGTTTTGCTATTTATTTTATGGGACTGCAATTAAAATAGGAATTTTAGGACATGAGCGGGTCAATTACTTACGGTTTCCCACCCGGAATCCCAGCTAGAGCTGCAGGCCCAAGCGCACCACGCATCACCGCATGAGAATCATAGCCAACCTGTAGAGCAGATAGAAATTTTGAACAATTCATTATTTGACGAATTGTTCCTCTTTCACAAACTTACCAATGAGGGCCGTGGATAATTGTTGAGAGCTGGGCTGATACTATTGTGGAGATACGCTGAGCTTGCACCTAAACGAATAGATGACGCATACCGTAAATTAACGAATAGCTCAAATGGAAAGTCAAGCTTCATTGAAAGCATGTTGAATTCATGGTGCATAAGTTTGGCGAAAGCATAATAATACAAACCACTTCATAGCTTACCGAGTGGAGTTGCACGAGCCACTGGTTTAATACTCGAATTTGGTGTTGACGATTTCCCAGTTGGCGTTGTTGGTTTCTCATCTTTTTTAGTGGATGGTGTACTTGAGTTTGAAGAGCCGCCGCTTCTGGGACTACTCACACGTAAAAACAGAAATTTTCAGGCCTGGCAGCACTTTCTAAAGCTTCACACTTTACAACTGAATTTCTAGCCATTCAGACCCTAACAGTCGAGTTTATTTCTCGCCTTCGCTTACCTATGAGGTACATGATCTTTCTTCGAAGGGATTTTGTCGATGCCATTCTCTCTTGGTGAAATGTTACCATTCGGAGGTGTAAGAGGTTCGTCATTGTTATCGTCTACGACCAGATCTTGATCACTCTTTTCTCCGTCACTCGTCTGGATACAAGAAAAACGGTGTTAGGGCACTTGGCGGAAAAGCAACTTGGCGGAATGACACTTCGTAGAATATTTTCCCCGATTGGCCTATTTGGCTCGCTGGACTTTTGGCCGAATGGACACTTGCTTAAATGTAGCTAAACGAGTAGCCTGAAGTGAAAAATGCAAGTACAGATGCTCATAGTATGTCAGAGTAGCAAGAATGGAAGGAACGATGGCTTAAAATCGTGCTTTGGCGCCAGTACTATGACCGGCGGCTATTTCATTTTGCTTGCAGCCATAATTTCTGATCGTTATTGGGGTCTTCGCAGCCATTTTTTACATTTCGACCAATTGAAGCTTGATTGATCTGACACGAGGTTGAAATTTTACATAAAGGTTTCGAATTCTTTCAAAAATAGTCGGCCAAGTGTCCATTCGGTCAAAAACTTAGCCAGCGTAAAGGTCATTCGAGGAAAAAAATTCCGTCAAATGTCCCTCCGCCAAGTACCCGACCACGAGAAAAGCGATCGAATGAATAAAGTATTGAAAAAAATTCAACGTAAATTCCACGCTCGCAAATTAATCCAGAGAAGAAAAGTGTATTAAAGGAAAACTAAACGAAATTGCCTGCGTAATTATTTAATTTAAGTAAATACGAAACAGCAATCACATTTCATGGGAGTATAATGAATGCATTTAAGGAAATAACGGGAATAAAACTCGGAGCAACGAATGCAATGAATACCAACAAAAATTGTGTAATGAAACTAATTTAAGAAATAGAGGAAAGTAACTTTATCTTTACCTCGTGTTTCTCATCTCTCTTGGGCCTCTTTGGTTCTGACTCTGGGCTACTTCTAGGTCGAAACTTTTCTCGATCATTTGGAGACAGTGAACTTCTCTGTGATCACAAAAATAAATGTACACATTAGACAGCGCCAGCCACAACAAAATAGAAAAGAGCCATTAGTTTCCATTTCCTGTAGTCAAGTTTACCGGTGGGACCCGCAATAATGCGAACGACGAGCGGTACATGGCAGGCAGCCATTTATTTCACTCCAAACTGAGCTCAATGGAGAAATAAAAAGTTTCAATGAACTAAATAAAAGTCGCTTCATTATGTAATGCTGCGATTACAAATTCCAATTCCGCAGCGCGCAATTTTGTACTGCATCAAATATTTACGCGCAAGGAGCCTTGAACCTTTCGCAAATCAAATCTGACAATAATGTAATATGAGATGAGGCTTCTTGACGGTTTTCGATTATTGCCTATTGCATCCATGCTCAATACGATATTTTTCACCCTACGTGCATAGCAAATCTCTTTTCATCTTTCCCTGCATGATTTCACGTGAATCCGCCTTCGAATGTGAATCCAATGCATAGAATATTTATAACATGCTATCGCATAAGAATCGTATAACTCAGCTCAAGCTCTCAAGTCAAATTCAAAGCCAGCCAAGCCAGACTTCCATCACATCACTCTTTTGAATTCGTTGGGAGAAAGTGGAACGGGTTTCAATTCAAGAGTTAACGGAGTGAAAAAAGAAAAGAATAAATAAAGTGGTGGCTAGACGAGGTCGTCGGGGGTTATCTTCCATTTCTTGTATCGTCACAGGACGATACAAGATTACAATGTGCTATGCCGGTGCGGCCTTATAAAAATCGTATATTGTATCAATCCAAGTCAAAGTTAATCCATGCATACTGTAAAAAAGGTACAAACAGTTTCGTTCGTACGTATTCGCCGGTCCTGGCAACTGCCATGAGCCCAATGTTGCTTCCGGTGCATTTCTTTCGCCACGCATTTTTTTTCTTCAAATTCCCCTTTCTTACCATGTATACTTAATTTTTCATCATGCTGCTGGCAACAGCAACAAAAAGGCTTGGTGAAAGCTCACGTGCTGTAGTAATAGTCCATAGAAAACGGAAAAAGCAGGCAGTGTGCAGTGCATCAATCTCCTGCATGGAAAAGGTTCAACTTTCTCTTTTCAAAACCCACATGATATGTGATTACATACTTCAGTGCATGGGTCTAACAACTGCTCTGGTAAACTCTCTCCTGTGTGCTGGAGACATGAACTGCATGCACGGCGTGGTGAGGTACTAAAAAGAAGAAAGTTAAACACGAGTTTCTTTCTTTCGTACGCGACTCTCCCATCCATTTATAACAACCAGTGTTTTTATGTTTTCACTTTTTTAGTTTATGTACTTTTTCTAGTTACATGTCCGCCAGTATAAATTTGGCAAAATAGAAAGCTGTTGACACACGCTCTGGTGCCAGCCCCAAGGGCCCAGGCAGGCAGAAATGGCGGGCGCTGTACGTGGCGCAATGCATATAAATCGTGTAATACGTGTAGCTGGGCCGGCACGGAAAAACTTTTATGATGAATGTATTCCAGTCATGCATGACTGGATTTGTTAATAGAACTTTGCAGGGCTCCGACATACTTCAGCGCAGCATGAGCGTGCAGGGGGAGTAAATAAGCAGTCAAGACATGGAAGAGATGAAATAAGCTTATTAATCATCATTACAATTTATACCATATGAATTATAACATTGATACTCACTCACGAACTCAACGGGTTCGTAGTTCGCTCAAATTCCATTTTCGCAATTTCACTCCCGGTGAACTCATGAATCAAGAAACTTAAGCAATTCTTGTGAGCGCAATAATTTTACCGCGAACCAATTATAAAGACGAGTATGAAAATGAGATGTATCGCAATCAGGGTGTGAAAAAATCCGATAATTATCGGATAGTTATCAATGATAATTATCAATCGATAATTATCCGACTAGCCCTTAACATTAGGGGGTCGGATAATTATCGGATAATTATCAGCGCACCCTG